>JAZHYW010039557.1:0-11764 GCA_037355805.1 Ixodes ricinus | reverse complement strand
ATGCCTTTGATTGAATTCACAGTATTCAGCACCCGGTATATAAGCGCCAAAGGCCGTGGAGAGCGAGTTTACCAAACACCGCTTCTTGTGCCGTTTATGATATGTTTGACGGCCAGTTCAATCGCGCTGGTTGGCTAAAAACCGTTTTGAGGGCTAATGCCTTGTTGGAGTTTCGTTTTATTGATTCCCTGTAAGACTAGTGGTCACCCTCCTATCTCGGTGAATAGCGCACACATAAGCCTCGCTATCATCCCGAACTTTTTGTTTTCCGACGAGCTTGAGTGGTCCCGGGAATTTCCATACGAACAGGCTCGGAAGGCCTGCTGCCAAGCATCATCGGCGGCAAGTCTCTTGGGAGCCAAGAAGAGGACTTGCATCGCCAACTCATGTTGCACAATGAAGTAGCCACCAGTCAACGTCAAGAATGCTCCACTGCTTCAGTTCTTCTGATTGAGAATGCCTGCGTGCTCTCTAGGGTTCTGAAGTGCCCAGACGAAATGCTCTAAATCGCTTCAGCTACCGTGAGCTGCTTTGGCCTCTCTTGATATGCTGACAAACGACAGACATCTCCACACTAAGAACCAGAGGCCCCGCTGGCTTGCCGGAGGACTTCCGAAGACGGGTGCCTGGTGCGTTCCAAGCAACGAGGCATGGCTGGTCGAGGCAGGTCTTGCTAGATTTTATGCGAGGGGGAGGAGAGCTATCTCTGGTTGGGCCTGCTGCCGCGTCTTGTGGCACTAGAGCCCCGCTTGGATGTCCCTAGTCTTGCACAGGAGAAGGCGAGAGCCACCTCTGGGTTAACTTGCAGCGCGACGGCCTTCAACCTCGGATGTGGCTGACGTGGCGGCGCACTTCCCCTTGCTGCGTAATCATTATCCAGGATCTGGGTTCTACTGGCTTGAGTATTTCACTAAGGATTATACTCTAGTATTGAAGTCGTACCAAATGTAAAATATAAATAAATAGGCATAAGTCAATGAGCCGTCATGTCTTGGGACAAACTCAAATTAATAGCCAAAATTTCTAAGGGTTCGGTATTCTTCACAAATTCGTTCTAGTTTACCGACTAAACTTAAGCTACTTATTTACAATTCGTTATTTATGTCACATTTACATTACGGTCACTTGTTTAGGGAGATCTACTGAAACTAACTTGACGAAGTTAACAATTATTCAATGAACTGGGGCGGCATGGACCTTGTCAAGATAAACATCTTTCGGCTTTTGTCCATGCATCCAGCGACTGTATTTCAACATGCAGGAGAGAATAATGCCATGAATGAATGAATGGAATCTATGCCTCCGCTGCTAGCCTCAGTGACGCGCAATTGCTCGCTACGCCTGGTGTAAGTCAGTCCAGTAAGTCTACTTACACTGAATGTACCTCCTCGCATAATACCCTTAATTGAGGCCTTTGAGGTACCGTGAATAAATAAATAAATATTTAGTTGGTAAAAGAAGTGGGTTCACTTCCTGTGAACGCGGCAGCATGTTTTGCTGCCGCGTTTATCTAAAGTGTCGTAGCAGCCGCGAGGCTTTAAAGAACCATCTTTCTTTGGGGACGACCAGGATGGAGTGGCCCACTCCAAAGTACGGTACCAGTTTAAGGATGCTCTGCCGCTCAAAATCCATGAGTCGAGCAACTATTAGTGAGCGAAGCGCATACGGTACATGGCGACGGACGCTGATGCCAGTTGGGAGCTTTGTTCACCTTGAGCTACGAAGTGAGGCCGCCATACCCAACGATCTTTGGGTCAAAGGCCTCGCCAAGAGGTTTAAGGATCCCCTGCACATTGAAGTTTTCGCACACCTGACGGATTCACCTGAATCGAGTTTTGAGCTTACAAACCAGTTGCCTTCCAGCAAACTGCAGCATTTCCTTCAATAACCATCAAGGTCAGAACAAAGTCTTTAAACTGTGTCTCTCCAGCACTTGCATATAGCCCAGGAGTCTCAACGGTTCCCCAGACCAGGTGCGAAGACCGGCCTGTTTCTTGATGAGCTTTGGAGGGCATGACGGCCAGAGTTAACGTAATGTCGTTGCGTTGGTGATGTTGTGCGCCGCCCCGAATCAACTTGCAATTCCAGAAAACGGCTTTAAATTCACTATCTCACGAGAAATTTGGGCAACGTGATCGCTGCCGGCACAGAGTTAGCTCCTGCGAGTTCAATGTAGGTTCGTTTTCTGATTCAGAGTCCAGTGTGTCCTGTATCAGGCTGTGCCGTCACCTGCGGTGCTGTAATACTCTCCGCCCTCTTCAAACATGCTTTTTAAATATGACCTGGTTTGTTACAAAAACCAACAGAGCACGTTCATAAATCGGCAGCCTTGCGCGGAATGTGTTCCGAGGCAGCGGAAGCAACGCTAAGCTGTTGAATTGGCTTCAGTGCAGGTGTACTTTTCTTTATATGCACCTTGAACAATCTGTTTTATCTTCGGTCTTTGTTGTTCTTCGTTACTGCTGCTGGATTGCGGCGCTTTCCGTGCGGGCCGCCATGTTGTGCGCTTTCTGAAACGTCATTTCTGGCTCCGTGAGAAGATGCGCTTCTGCAGACGCTCGTCGCGAACACCGCAAACAAAGCGGACCCAAAACTTCATATGCAAGGGCAACATCAAAGGAATCGCTGGAGTCGCCAGAGGCTACCCGACATCGGACTGCCTATGGTTCCCGCTAGAAGTTCCCGAGACCGCTTCCCGGGCGTCGGTGTTAGTCACCGCTAACAATGATCCACATCCCCTTGTAAATTCTATTTTACACCGAGCCCATACATATTCCAAGCAACCTGAAATTTTAAAAGTATTTTTGAAGCCTGCACTTCTTTTCGTGATTGCCGCATCAACGAGGGAGACGGACGTTTCAACGTGAAGGCTTACTGAACGAAGGTCCGCGGGTGGTCCGGACAACTGAAAGGTTTTTCCCCATTCATTTTTTGAATAAAAGAAATAAATCTGACGGCCATTAGTCTTCGCGAAATCAACCTAAAGTGCTTCTCGCACAACCAATTGAAGTCCGACAGCGTCTGATTTTCGCGTTTTATGGCATCTATCCACGGCCACAGAAGAACCGGGCAGGAAGGGATCACGTTAAAACTGATCTTGACATATTTTCCCTGTACTTCCTGTGCAGTCCCAGTCGCGTCGTTCTGACGAGAAGGCAGGTTTTAGTCTGGTTTGTTCCAAGGCAACACAATACACAGCTCGGATGGTGACTTTCGCCCACACTCAGATCGCAAATACGCAGGAAGCGCCACCGTCGCGGCATGACGTAGGAGAGTTGAATTGGTGTAAACGTTACTAGATTCGCTCACTTACGGAACTGTCTATAGACACTCCCTGCAGAGCAGTGTTCCCTTCCCCCCCCCCCCCCCCCCGGCACGCCTCCCGTCGTTCGATGCGCCATTGTTTTTCGGGGGGGGGGGGGGGCTGTTGCTATAGTAACTGCAGTGTATTCTATGGAATGCGTACGTTTCAATGCACGGCGTCTAAATGACGTTTCACGGTAATCTATAGAACACTCAGCTTTGAAAGAAAAATCTATATGGTGCTCCAAACGACGGGAGGCGAACTGAAGGGAGTGAGGGAGGTACCCCCTCCGCGGGAGTTTCGCAAACGATGCAATCTAGTAACGTTGGTTGGTCTATACACTCAGCGCCTCAACGGCCAGGCCGGATCTCAGCGCAAACGCCGGAAGTGGCTTGCCATGCGAACACACATCAGGGTTCCGAGCAGGGGAAGCACAGCCGGTCGCGAATTCTGGAACATCCGAGTCAGTCTGCGTGTAGCCGTGTATCACAATATTTTGAGAGCGTTAGTTAATTTTTGTTCAAATGTCAAATGAAAACGGTTTAATAACTTCTAACTAACCTTCCGTGTTCAGTACCACTACACTATACCCAGGTGGTTTTTGCCAGTTGTCAGATTTTGTTTTAGGCCTAGTGGATCTGGCGACACTGTGCGGCACCCGACCGACGCGGGGCGGCACGCAGCCCCATGGAGCTGGCCACCTTTTTCCTCGCCCAGGGCGCGTTGACGCCGAGAGACGTTGACACCGAAGAAGAGTATGAAAAACGTATCATGTGCCTTGAGATGCTCTTAGACATGATTCATTTGCGCCTGATGGTTTGCGTCGCAGCATGCACGTTTTCATTCCATAAGGAAGGAGAATAAATTCCCCGTTTAAAGACTAGATGTAGTCTTTTTGGGTAAGAGTCGGGCCACCAGGTTATCTGCTTTGAATATTTATATATTGGATCAAGTCACTCGATATCATAAATAAGTTGGTTTTCTTTGGATGCAGGTTACTTCAAAACAAATTCGGGAATGTGAGCTGAAGCACGCCAATCCTAGAAGGGCGATTTCATTTGACATCGTGCAGAAAATAAGGGTAAGGTCTCAAAAGCCGTTGAAAAAATATATATGCCGAGCAAATTCTTCACTGCGACGAAACGTAAAACCGTTTTTGCGTCATATTTTTGTTCTCGAAAACCAAAGGCGTATTTTGGGATTTGTGCGACTTAGAATTTGCTTTTTAAACATCCACCTTGTAATATCTGGTAATCGGTTCATTTTTATCAATAATGTTTTTGTATCTCTTCGAACAAACAATGGGTACCTCTGTGGTTTGGCCAGAATGGGAGCCCGACCAAAGAGCACATTCCAAAAAAGCACGCGACAAAACCACACGGTCGAAATAATGCAATTGAAAACAGCACGGCGTCAAAATTGCACGCGACAAAACAGCAGAGCGTCAATACACCAGAGCGACATAAGGCACATGGCAAAACGGCACAGCGAGAAAGCAGCCTGCACGGAACGGATATAGTTTTCTTACGCATTCTGAGGTTGAGTTAATGACATGTCAAGAGAGCGTGCATATTTATAAAGTGTGCAGTTATATTTCATGTAGCCACAGCTGTCTAGGTACAAATAATTTGTGCACCGCGATTATTTTAATTTTTTATAGGAGGTGCAAAATGGTACCTAGTTAGTCATCATTTGTATAATTGTATTATTGTTCTATGTGAACTATACACTGGTCAGCACAAATATTATAACCAACCCTACATTGTGGATATGAGTGATCCTAGCTGACGCGCCATCCGCGTTCCACGTCATTTACTATTTTCTTGTGCAGATGTTAGATTACGGCTGCCGGATATCAAGAGAGATTATTTTGCTGACTATGTGAGCTGGTAATGGAAAACGCTGCTGATTAAAACGAAGTTTGACAAAGGGCAGATTGTGATATCAAGACCACTGGTGACCAGTTACCAGTGTTGGGAAGTACTTCAAGTACATTGTACTTAAAGTACTACTTCAAGTAGGTTTGGGAAACTTGTACTTTACTTGAAGTACACTATCTGAGTAATGTTACTTGTAGTTTTACTTTAAGTATTTTTTTCTCGTACTTTCCGAGGAAAGTACAATTCCAGACTTCAAAGTACATTCTCTAGAATTTGGTTTTGTTAAATTTGTATCACGAAATGATTTTTTGTCAACTCCGAAGAAATAGTGGACGGGATTTTCTACTCTCACCAGAAACGTGAGCAGACGACGCATCGTTCCGTTTGTTCTGGGGCGGCTTTCCGTAGCTTTTTTTACTCGCTACTTTTCGGTCGGTCAGCGCAATAAAGGAGGCGTAAAATATTAGGTGAGCAAAATTAATCACAATGTTGCACCTGAAACTGTGGTGCGGAAAAAATTAAACATTCAAGTCGAAGAAAAAGACAACAGATGGAGAACGTCCCAATGTTTTGAGACATTACCTGTTTGTCTTTTCCTTCGACTTGAAAGTTCTTCAATGTTTCTGCACCCCAATCTCAGGTGTCACATTATGATTAATTTTAACCATTTGCTTGCGAGGACACTCCTCGGTGAGAAAATTGCTTGCGGAAGCTAGGCGGCGGACGTCATACTCTCTCCTATAACCCCTTGGGTGCAGCGATCCAGCGCAAGCAGCGTCGAATTCCGAAGAGGAACTTCTCAATTTGGCTAAGGTCCTGAAAAAAACTACTTTGTGGCCACTTGACTTTATCAAATATGGGCCGCTGTTTTTGAAAATAGGTCATGCACCCTGATTACCCCTGAACGATGCATACCAGTTAAAAAATCACTGTATAGGAGAATGAAAGGGCATCATGAAAGATTGTGCTAAAATACTTGTACTTTACTTTGAAAGTACATTGTATTTATAGTATTTTTACTTCAAGTACATTGCATCCAGTGTACTTCCTACTTTACTTAGAAGTACCCCTCGTCTCATTTACTTTGTACTTTACTTGAAGTGCCTTTTAAATGTACTTTACTCAACACTGCCAGTTACAACCATTCGTGGCTTGTTTTACCCACTAGAACTGTAAGTTTCTAGCATGGCCTCTGCTTCATGTCACAAAACCAGGATTGGGCAGCAGTAGATTGAAGGACGTCATGATGAATTCCAGTTGAAGTCCTGGCTACCTAACGTGTCAAATACCGATCCTATTGAGCACATCTGAAATGTGATGGGGCGCCGGCTCAGAGCTCATAAACCAACCTCTTCGTAATATACAGCGATTTCGCGACATGCGCCTAAATATCAAATACAATGTTACTAGGCACTTACCAAGGACTTGTATTATCTATGTAGAGACTGGTTCTAACAGTTCTGCGTGTCAAATACAAAAATCCAGTTGGCTTGACTGCCGTAAAGCGTTTCATTTAAAGTTTGGTGCAAGTTATGATATCATTGACAGCTTAAGAAAGGCGTAGCGAGCCTCTTCTTGTGCAGATTGCGGCCGATAAGAACGCTCAAGAAGGAGCAGTAACACGCAGTCACGCCTGGGATTCTATCAAGTGGTTGTAGAAATGGAAGAATCATCATTCTGCTCTAAAGTGTATGAGCGCCTTTTGGAAGACCCTCGAAACGGCTTTCTGTTTAAATGCGTCCCTTTGTTTTCCAGACAATTCCGGCGGAGGAGGAACTGCTCGTCTGGTACGGCTGCAACTTGCCCCACTACATGGGCATCCCCGAAGCCCTGCTGCCAGCTTGGACAGAAGGACGGACGACAAGCCCACAGGTGACACGACGCTCATGCTGATCAGTTGTGGAGTCTACGACAGGGGTGCACAGCCTTTTTGGGCGCAGAGGAAAGATTATTGCTCAAGCAGAATAATGTGCGTATGCTACGCTCGTAGACCAAGTGTGAAACGATAATGATTGCAGTAGTTACTACCTCTATATGGCCCTTACTGCCTTTTCACTTCCATTTTCACCTCAAGCGCAATTCTCGCTGTCGCACCCGACACCCTTGACCTTCCTCCCTGCATGCCACCTGGGAATTGCCACGGACGACGGCGACCACGGCGAGTTCGTCCGTGAATCGTCGTCAGCCGGAGCTGGTCGCCAGCGATGCAGATCAAAATGACCACGGTCAAACACCTCTTGATAACAATCACTGTCAACACTGCTGCGATAAGTGTCGAAGACTTCGTGGAAACGACCGATGCCTTACACGTAATCGTGACCGACCGCATGCTCGAAACGAGGAAGTTAGACGAGAAAACTGGAGATCGAGGCGCCAAGAGACTTTGAGTGCGTTCAAGGGTTCAGGGGTCATGCGGTAGGCAGGCGACGTCTCAACCCGCGAACCACGGTGGCCTTTTCGAATTGGGTGGATACCAGGGTTACAACATAAATCGATTTATCCACGAAACTATGGCGTCATTCTCAAAACATATTTAACAGAGTTGAAGGAACACACAATGTGTCTTAGCAGTATATAGTTATCACAGATTTTATTTTTGGTCCTAACTTCTTTAACCTGTACCTAACCTCCTTAAGCATGCTTCAAAGGCTCCAGTGGCGGGTACGCGGAACACGGTAACGGTTTGCTAAACACCTAATTACAGCGTCAATGTTTTTTTTTACTATAGTTGGTGACATGCTAGAGTTCGGTACTTGCGCAATCGGCCTCACTAATATCGAGCTTTGTTGCCTTTAGTAGCTTGCTTGGTCCCTTTGCGCGCAATAGAAGCCCGGTGGAAACGCGCAGCAAGTGCTTGGTGGAGGCCGGACCGTCCACTCATTTCTTAGCGCTTGCGGCTATAAGAGATTCATCATTTGCAGACCATGCAGAAACCGATGTTGAAGAGACGACATGAGTGGCCTAAAAGCAACATTTCTTGAAAAACGCTATTGATCATTGTATGCGTTTATCAGGCGGGCTTTCCAAAAGGCGGGTATAAAGGGCAGGAGAGCAATCAGAAGAGAGCGGGGTCGGTGAATCGTTTAGCCCGACATAGCACATTTACTAAAAATAGTAAGGAATACCACATCTAAATTATAAATAATTAACGTTACCATAACCCTTCCATGGCAAATAATTGAGCGTTACCCCAAAAGCAATCCGTTCCTTTCGTGGCGTTGCTTCCAACATTTGCTGTCCTTGAGTAAGACATAAGAAGGTAAAATATTTACTTGACCGCTTATTGTTGCCCGGCCGTAACACTGTATTGACTTTGGGGATTTTGAGCAACAGCTGGCTTACAAAAGTATCTTTTGATGTTTTGCCCTGGTTTCTTCGTGAAGATGTCGACTGCCCCGATGAGCACACTCTCAGACGTTGAGGCACTGAAGGGAGATTGCCGTGTTGGCGGCTTCTCCAGCGAAAGCGATGCAAGAGCTTTTTACCCTGGAGAGAGAGCAGAGGCGTCTTTGCAGCCGATGCCTGGTGCAATCGATAACTTCAGAGACGGGCGTTTTCAAGCACTGCTTTCGCGTTATACGAAATCGCAGCGGCAGTATCCAGTGGCCTCGCGTAATGTCGAGAGGTTTAAGAAACTTCCACGCGTTCAATTTTACAGTAGCGCCTGGCTACTTCTCCAGCCCAACACAGAAGCAAAAAATATGTTTCATAGCCAAAGCTTGTCGCCTCGCTGCTCCGCATGCGGCCTCTCTCGGCTCGTTCGCTAAACATCAACATTGCCCGCTCCCTTCACCGCTCATCAACATCGGGAAAACCAGCACCCCCGCTTGCGTCGTCCCTGCTGCAGATGCTGCCTAATGACGTCCCCGCCGCCAAGGCCACACTCCGTCACAGGGGCAAGCGTGGAGGGAAAGGCTGGGTTCCGTGGCTCGCGATCATCCAGTCTTGTACACGATGCTCAAAAAACGGAGATCGATTACAATTAAAATTGCGCTTATTTAAAAGTATTCAACAAGATCACTCGATTACTTGAGGAAGAAAAGTAATTGGCCGTAACTTGAAGAGAGTAACCGTAACTGTTCGATTACTTGAAGGTTATGAAGGACCGCTTCTTTTACTGGTTTTTAACGATGGTTTCTTCTTTCTATTTTAATTATATTAGAACAGTCATCAATGTAAACTATCTTGTCTTCTTGATCCACTAATGTCGGTGAACCATCGTCCTGCTGTCGGAGGCGTGGTTTAAAAAGAAAAGATTCCTAGGTAGAAAACTCGTTATAAAAAGGCGCCTTTAGAAAGGAGAAAAAGTAGCTAACAGGTACACCGGTAATTTTAGTACTTCCAGATGTAATCCAAGGTAGCTACTCTGATCACTTTCCTAATAAATGTGTTCGAAACAACTGAGAATCCTGCTAAAGAGGAAGAACGTCTGCAAAGCGCAGCAATGCTGAAACGCGAGCGCACCTCTTGAGGAGGAGGGAAGGGCACGAGGGGAGGGTTCCCCTTCTCCTCCTCCTCCTCATCTTCCCCTCCTCCTCGCTCTTCTCACCTCCTCCTCCTTCGCCTGAATTTATGCATGGGTGGCAGTAACCCAACAAATCGTGGTGTCGTTTTCCCCACTAAATTTGGCTGGAAGCAGAACTGAGTGTTGAGGTCGTGACGCCGATCATCCCACTAAATTTAGCCAGAAACATTTTTTTCCGCTAAATTTAGCGGGGAAAACAATTCCCCGCTAGATGCTTGGCGGAACAGTTTTTCTAGTGGGAATAATTTGCCGCTAGTTTTAGCGAGGAAACGTCATATTGCGGCGTGCCCGGTTACGCCCGCACGATGGCGACGCCGACGCCGCTCAACCCGAAAACGCGCGCCTAAGAGCTGCGCTCTAAAAGGTAATCGATTACAATTAATTTCATTATAGGTAATGAGTACCGTACATGTATGCCACTTTCTGGACAGCGCATCGCGCCTTTACTGCACTGACCACCCGCGGTGTGAGACCAGATGCAGGTCAGTTTGTCCACCTTGCTTCACCGACCATAGCTGCTTCTCGCGCTTCGCACCAAACTTTGCACCGATCGCCAAGCATTCGAGGCAGTCGTGAGTACACATCCACAACGCCAACCACGATGGCGGCATGTAATTTCAGCAGTCAACTCTTCGCCCTCAGTCCTCCGGTACGCTGAAGACTACGATCCGGACGGTATTCGTAAACCGCATTTCCCCCTCCGTTAAGTCCTCCACAGCGCACTTTTGCGGCGGAAAGGCCACTCTTTGCCGCGATGGGACGTCCCGAGTTTATCACCGCCCATGAATTCGACTACAAAAGTCGCAGTCAAGTATGACACTCCATGTGCGAGATGAACTTCCGCTACTTCCACCGTGCTTTTAATGCTGGTTATATTTATTTCTATTATATTTTGTTTTCTAGAAATCGCCACACATGCCTGCTCCGAACGACAAATGGCCGAGAATTTGGAGTCTGTATCTCCATGAAATAATTTAGTCATTGACATAAACCTTTCTGAGAGTATTCTACTAATACATGGCTATTATTTTAAATACATAAATATATATAAGGTATCTGAAGGTGATACGGTAGTTGGGATATGTTGAGGCAAATACGGGGGGGCGGCGAATCCAACACGAAGGATTCCGATGCGAATAAAAAAAACACCACCACCACCTTCGATTTTTTTAAAATTTGGGTGCCTGTAAATTTTATTTGCGGCATTTTATTTCTATTGAAACATGTTGAATTCTTTGATTGACAAAAGAAGACGCAACTCCTCAAAAGTACCGTCCCAAAGTAGCGAGTGCCCCATATGAGAAGTGACTCTGAGGATCCAGTTCATAAAACGCAGCACATCGTTTATATATTTTTATTCAGATGAGGCCATTGATAATTATAGCAATCGTTCACACAGTAAAAGTGAGGAGAAACTATTCTGTACGAAGAGCTGTTATATTGCGGGCAAGGGATCCAAAGAAAAGATCACTACCTGCACATCGGCCAATGGGAACTTTGTTTAACTTTATTTCCTGACGACGCTGTGCTCTCTCTCTTCTCCTCTATCTCCATCCTTTTTCCTGCTTATATATCCCTGACTTATATCTAGAATAAAAACTATGATCCAATCACTCCCTATCTACGTGATAGTGTTCTGTGGCAAGCCATGCAATCGTTTCCTCGCCGGAGATCGCGAGTTGTTGGCGCGATACTTGACCCGTGTGGACGACACCCGTCGCTCGTTCCTAGCAAAACGGCCGATACAATCGTTTTCGCATTTCCCCGCTCGCTGTCAGAGGATGAGGGTTCGCTTGCGCCAGCCGAAAATACACGGCTGCCGATGACCTGTTTGCTGAGCAGTCGTGCCTGTCGCCATCACCACTCGCTTTCGGTGTCACGGGCGATACTATCGAGGCACGAAGCCAGAGCACACGACCGACGGAAGCGGCCCAAATACTTGAGCCACGCCTAAATGCAATAGAGCGTATATACATGTATGATAAACACTAGGAAAGGCCAACGTTGAGACGAAGTGTTTGCGCTCTGGGTAAGCATAAAAAATCATGGCGTGGT
>JAZHYW010039553.1:0-28398 GCA_037355805.1 Ixodes ricinus | reverse complement strand
CCGCGACAAAAAAGCTTTTGATCCAGTGGCGTTCCGTGCGAGTATACTTGGGCCAGACTATAGGACCTGTAAGCCTCTGCAAAGTCATTAACATTCCTACCCGATATCGTTTCATGTCCTTTTTAAAGGTGCCCTGAGGAGGTTTTTGAGATCTCCCAAACATGACAATAACTCACTTTTCTGGCTCTAAGCATCCTATTAATCATTAAATCATGACGACGCGTGGCCGATTTTCCCATTAAAAAGCAATCAAAGATCGCAACACACCGAGGTCATCTTTGGCGATGGGAGGCGCATGTTCCGAAACCAGGGCCCCTGTCAGCAAATAGCAGGCCAAGGATCCTCGCGCCTACGACCGGTGGAACTGCGGAGTGATATTTCGAATGAGCGCGGCTCGTTGCCCATACAGCCCGAACTTCGAATCAACCAGCTAGCGCGCGCTCGAGAGCTGACGACGGAACACATCACTCCTGCAAAATACGAAAAAACAACAACAACAACAACCACAACATCAACAACAAGAACAACAGCATCAACAACAAGAACAACCCGTATAGTGCGTTGTTTATGACACAAACTTCGCAGCATTATGTTCCCTCTTCGCAAAAACTAACATTGTGGACTTTCCTATTTGCTTTTATCATCTACAAAAGCATACACATTTTGTGATAACAGCGTTTTTAATCCCAGCAAAATGTCCGGTTTTCATTGGTCACATGTCGTCCTGGCTGCGGAGATGACGTCGGTGTGTCGATCTTTGATTGCCTTTTAATAGGGAAATCGGCCGGGCATCGTTATGATTTATACATTTTCAGGATGTCTCGAGCCCGCAGAGTTAGTTATCGCCCTATTTAGGCGATATCAAAAACCTCCTCAAGGTACCTTTAAGCAGCCGGTTGTCAATATTTTTATGCCGAAAAAATCCCGATTTCGTGCATGGAATATAATTTTTGAGCCGTTATTACATATCTTGCTATAAAATCTATGCATGCGCGAAAAGCTTGTGCATGGCAAGTGTATACAAAATATCACGTTTAATTAAAACAATGTTTAATGATCACCCCATCACCCAGAATTAACTTCGTTAAAAATTAACTTCGTTTGATTAGTTGTGGCCAGGTTAATTTTGTGCTTAGCTTGCTAACTTTTTGTTTACTTATCTTGTGTTTACATGTTGAATGAGATGGTTCTTCAGAACAAAATAAAACACACGAAATACGGAAAGTAATAACAGAAGTTATGAAGTTATATTTCTAGCCCAATATCTCAGAAGAGGGTGGTGGCAGTTTGGGCATCGAAAGCAAATCACGGTTGGCTATGACCTAAAAAAAAATCGTAATCGTCAGAAAGCTTAAACTATTTGTTTTCGCAAAATGGTTGTTCACTTTCAATCACAGGAAAAATAATAACCTAAGAAATTTTTAAGGAACAAATTAGTTTGGCATGTATGGGGTGTCACAAAAGAAAATTTAACGGTCTTGTTTACCGCAAAAATAAACTAGGCATCACCGAATGTTCATTCTCCGCCCAAAGGTAGAGCTAGAGGTCACAACGAGATGACAAAGTTTCAGCCTCATCCGATAACTTAATCAAAAGTTATAAGTGATTTTCTGAAAATTTCAATGGGAAAATTGAGCCCATTTTTGCCCGTTTTCGGTTTCTGGTGCCATAAAGCCCCATGTATTCGAAAACTCCGTCGGCCGCCATTTTCCCATTGAAATTTTCAGAAAATCAGGTATAACTTTTGATTAAGTTATCGGATCGGGCTGAAACTTTGTCATCTCGTTGTCACCTCTAGCGCTACCTTTGGGCAGAGAATGAGCGTTCGGCGATGCCTAGTTTATTTTTGACGGTAAAAAGGACCATGTAAATTTTCTTTTGTCACACCCTGTACATAAATTGCACGTGATAACCATTCGCGACCATGCCAGTATTTTATTCACCACGAGCGTTCGGCTCGCCGTGTTAGTTTCACACCTCAGCAGTTGTAGTTCGAAGAAACCAATAAATAGAAATAACCGTCAGTACCCAGCAATGGCGACACTGACAAGTTATGTATTGACAATCAAACGGTTCTACTTGTACCTCTTCAAGGCTTCCTACTACAATAACTACGACAAATTAGGTGTTTCTTAGGGGACAACTGAAATTACTTCAGTAGGAGTCGTCAGAAAAGGATACCTTTGTTTTGATATAAAAAGCTACGCTCACTACCAAGATGAGCACGGCAGGGAGAAGCTTCAGTTATCCTTCCCCCAGTGAGAACTTTCGTTGTCTCTTCTCAAGCGCGAGCGTCAGTCGTTCCATCCTCCAGCACGAGCTTCAGTTGTCCCTTCCCCCCGGAAAGCTTCTGTTGTCCCTTCTCCAGCGTGAGCTTCAGTTGTCGCCTCCTCCAGAGCGACCATCAGTTGTTCTTTCTCCAGCGCGAGGTTCAGTTGTGCCTCCTCCAGAGCGAGCTTCAGTTGTCCCTTCTCCGGCACGAGCTTCAGTTGTTCCTTCTCCAGCGCGAGTTTCAGTGGCCTCCCCTCAAGCTCGAGCTTCAGTTGTCCCTCCTCCAGCGTGAGTTTCAGTTGTCTCTCCTCCAGCGCGAGCTTCAGTTTTTCTCCTGACCTCCAGCGCGAGATTCAGTTGTCCCTTCTCCGGCACGAGCTTCAGTTCTTCCTCATCCATCGCGAGCTTTAGTTGTCCCTCCTCCAGAGCGAGCTTCAGTTGTCCCTCTCCAGTGCGAGCTTCAGTTGTCTCCCCTCCAGCGCGAGCTTCAGTTGACGCTCCTCCAGTGCGAGCTTCAGTTGTTCCTCCTGACCTCCAGCGCGATATTCAGTTGTCCCTCCTCCGGCACGAACTTCAGTTGTTCCTCCTCCATCGCGAGCTTCAGTTGTGCCTCCTCTAGAGCGAGCTTTAGTTGTCCCTCCTGCAGCTCAAGCTTCAGTTGTCACCCTCTAGGGCAAGCTTCAGTTGTCCCACCTCCAGTGCGAGCTTCAGTTGTCTCTCCTCCAGTGCGAGCTTCAGTTCTCCATCCTCCAGCGCAAGTTTCAGTTGTCCCTCAGCGCGAGCTTCAGTTGTCTCTCCTTCACCACATGCCTCAGCTGTGCCTCGTCCAGCTCAAGCTTCAGTTGTCCCTCTTCCAGTGTGAGCTTCAGTTGTCCTTCCTGCAGCGCCAGCTTCACTGGTCCCTCTTCCAGCGCCAGCTTCATACCTTAGACAACGCTTCGGTGTCTCGTTCACCTGAAGCGCACAGGAGCAGCCGAAGTACATCGGAATGCGTAGATCTCGTGCTGGAGGCCGAGCCTTTAAAAGACACGTCCCACTGTCCTCACTCTATCAGTACTCTCAACGAGGCACGCACAAAGCGAAAATTCGTTTTTCTTAGTATGCGTGAAGGGGCTTTCGTTTCGTACACGAGAAGGCAAGCAACAACTTGTAACAAAATAAAGATTCAGAAGTCGGTGAGCTCTCACGGGTAATATACGACATCGATGAATTACAAGCTCTGTGTACTACGGTACTGCTAGCCTCGAGTAAACAAAATACACGAATGATGCGCACGTTCGAAACGACACCGTAGAAGTAAACGGCCTTAGGCGAATTCAGAAAAGTAGCGAGCGAAGTCTACAGTCATTCGGACCCGACCACGCGTGTCTGCGGACGCTTTGAGCCAATGTTGCCGACCGTTTTCCTCCCAATTGCTTACGGTCGCCCACATTCGGACATACGAAAAAAAATCTCTGTCATACATCCCCGCTTTGGTTGGAACGCACGACTAGTCACGTTGTAAATACAGAAGAGATCCCATATGTGATCCTTATCAAATCTTTTACGTGTTGCGGAACTAGGGTAGTCCTTCAGAACGACGAGCTAAGGGATTGTATTGCCTTTTCATTCATATATATATTTTTTTAACAAATTATAATATCATGTCGAGTTTTTACAGAAATGCTAGTGTTTTTGTTCTTGTTTTAGATCGTGGTGTTTAGAACGCGACTCCCCTCCGACTGGTGTGTTCACCGCGTCGTGAAAATTGGTCTCTCGGTTTCCGCCTTGTGACGTCATAAAAGTGTCATGCTCTCGCCGATAGCGATCCTGGCGGTGTCACAGCAGCGGAGGTCAATGCGGCAGACACCTGATCTGCTGCGGGTCGCTTTCGAGCTTGACAGCCCCCGAAGCAGGGCGTAAGATAGACAGGTGGTGAAACGAGAGTCAAATGAGCGACCGGATTGTATTCCCCTCGGTTTTCTCTTTTTCTGTGGCGCCATCTATGTGGAGCACCGCGAACTCTCACTCCGGGCGTTCGACCGGTGGCGACCAGCTAAACTGACGGAGATGATTTCTCTTGGATTTTCAAAGGAGGACTGTCGTGCTCTCGGTTTATTTTGAGCACTCTCCCATAGAGTTCCATGCAAACCCAATTCCATATTTTTTTCCTCTCGCCGCAGCGCTATGTGTCGCAAATCCGGGGTACCCGCAAGCAGACGAGTACACAATCCGGTCACGGCGCTGCGGTAGGCTTGTATGGGCCGTTTCTCCACCTGTCTATCTTACACCCTGCCCCGAAGGCTAAACCAACCACAACCTTCGTGGACTGTCGTGTTCGCACGTTCATTTTGCCGGGACTTCTAGCACCAGTCGCCAGGATTGCGGCATCCGACATCATGACTCCCCGTCTCCTGTAGCCTCACTTGTTGAATCTTCGGGACCACTTTCGATTTATGGTCGGGATAGGACGCGGAACGCACCAGTCGGAGGAGCGTTCAATGCAGCGTATTCTACGGCGATTCCTCTCGTGGGCTCTTCCCCTCATCACACGAAATGTTGATGTGATCCGTCCGTCGTCGATCGTGTCATGTGACGGCGTGGCGCCGTAGACTCACGGGACATTCTGACGTCACGTGGCATCATACCGTCACGTAACTCTGTGTCGTCATGAGGCTCTGTGACGTCTCACCCTCACGTAATATGGTGTCGCATGACGTCATGCTGTCACGTGGCTGCGCTAGCAGTCTCGAGCCATCGTCTGCCTAAATAGTTTTACAGTTATAGATGAGTGTGTCACCCTCCTAGCAGACGTTGGCGATGGTTCCTGCACGTAAGGCGCTACATACATAATACCGTCTTTCCTTTTTTTAGACACCGTGACTTCGAAAATTACAGTTTATCGGATAAATGTGAATTGACAAAGTGTTTGCCTGCCAGAGATTTTCGAAGTTTTTCCGGATTTATCCGAAAACAGGGAATGTTATTTATTGTCTATCGCAGGTTAAGAAAAGCAGGAGAAACTTCTCCCACAAAACCTTCCACTCTTTTCACTTTAGCAGAGGGAACGCTGGAGGCAAGGCGAGTTCGTAGGAGGAAATCGCAAATCATGGCGAGCGGAGAGCTTCCTGGGAGGTGCTTTTCCGGCTTTTCTTAACCTGCATTGTACTCGAGTCAATCCACCCCATTCACACCAGGATAGTGAAACCGGTTTTGTTAAACTAGTATATCGCAACAAACTTATTCACACCAGGTTTTTCAAACAGTGTTATCAAGCCCATTAGGCAAGTCAAACCAGGCTTTTCTTTTAGTTCAGTCTAGACCGAACCAGCCTTTTCAAACAAGTCTACTCGAAGGATTCTAACTGAACCAGAGTGGTCGAACCAGACTCGTGAAATTAGGCTATTTATACCTAGCAAGTTGAACTTGACTATTCAAACCCACTGAACCAGCCGAACCTGGGAAGTCCTGCTATTCCTGTTGAACCGGGCTGGTTGAAGGACACACCATTCAAACAATGCCTGCGTAACCAGGCTAGTCGAACCCGTCGTCTAACTAGGCTAAGCCATCCTAGTCAAACGTGCCAGGTTGCCAACTTAACTTCCTTGCAGTTTAACAAAACGCAGTAAAAAAAATTTATTTTGGCAGCAATAATTTAAAAAAAATATATCGGAAAAATCGCTTTTGCGGGGGAACACCGTCAATCTCATTTAAAAAATAGGCACGTCCAGGATAATCAGGAAGAAAAATTGGATTTCGAAATAAATTGCCTGACGCAATTTTAAAAAAGATTGAAGAAGTTCCTGCTGTTAGCCTTAACATCACAAACAGAAACATAAAAAAGAATGTTTTATAAACCCGGAAAGAGTTTTAAACGATTGCGTAAACTCGAACTGAAAAATCGGTAAAAAAAAACGTAATAAGGAAAAGAAAAACAAGAATGCACATGAGAGTAAAACGTATTCAACAACAAAAACATAATTGCTTTTCTTGGGAAGCTTCAAAAGAAGGAGACAACAATTTGGTGAAGAGTACGCGCGGCCTCTACTTGTGTCCTCTGCCCCCAACAACAAACACGGACGGAGGACAAAGGGAACGAAGGCGACGCTCCCATGGTGACAGGAGAAAATAAATCGAGTCCACGCGACCGGCCGAATGCCATTTTCTAGAAGAATTCGGGCGAGCAGAAACAGATGTAAAAGAAAGGCCAGTTGAAATGCCTTTGATATGGAGCGGGCTGTACAAATGATCAGATGCGATATTAATGCTTTTTGTTTTTGCTTTGAAGTTTACTTTAGTCCAATCTATGCTTCGGCATATTTTGATGTAGCCTGTAAGTTTACATAAACATAAACAGGTTCGAAAATTGCAGCACAAAGAGCTAAGGTTTCATTGAGAAAATATAATTGGTAAAATGTTGTGTTCTTCGATAGCTTGTTTGACCTGAGGAGGTGTTCAGTGGGAGTTAAAATTTTTCTTTCTTCATTATCTCATTTTTTTTTGTTTCGTTTTTTGTAAAGTTGAGCGAGACACTGAAGCAACGGTTAAAGCACGTTCCTTCTAGGAACAATGCCGCGCAATCCTAATAATTCTAACCCAGCATTAATATATATATATATATATACATATATATATATATATATATATATATATACTCATGTCTCGTTAATATCGACCGGTAATATGGATATTTCGCCATATAGAAACCGTTTTCGGGTACATACTAGGAATATACAGACATTTTTGTTTTGGTAATGTGAACAACCCACATTATGGACGATATTTTGGGGAAACGGAGATGTTCATATGAACGAGACATCGCGTATATATATATATATATATATATATATATATATATATATATATATATATATATATATATATATATATATATATATATATATATGTATATATACGTATCATATATATATCTGTAGATATGTTTGTTCCGCCTAAAACGCCCATTTTATTTTGTGCGCAGGTTTCTACTTGTCTAAATTAAATATAACGTGTAAGTTGCAGTCGCTCGAATATTAAATGTACTTAATGAGTAAATAACTCGCGAACACTTTATGCAAAATTCACACACCATCCTGGGAAACCTATGCCGCCCATTTTTGTTTTTTTCTAAACTTCTCAGGAAAACTTATTAATATTTTCCAATTCACCGCTCTATGCTCCGCATATTCGGATTACAAATTGCTGTAGACGAGCGTTCTAATAAACGCGCTTACTAAAGCTGCTTTTGTTCCTTATGCATTTCATTGTGTTCCGACTTTTGAAAAGAAAACGGGCTTGAGTGCAACGAATAATGCTGTCAACAATTGAGGGGCTATAGCTGCAATAGTGATACATGTACACTTGTACCATTTGTGATATTCACGGTTCCAGATATTAAACTTGTACCTGTGGCACTCTACTTTTGGAGGTAGGGGACACTGTACACTTATTTACTCAAAGTTCAAACGCTATATTGATCTTGACATGCGCAGATTAAATTATTGAGGGACTTTATGGCGAGCTCTGCATTTGCACATGTACCAGTATTGCTCGTGGCCCCTCAATTAGTGCCTCGAACAAGACTGTGTTAGGGTACGGAGCTTTCTTCGGCATTGTCATTCGCATGCCTGTGATCCGAAGGACGCAAGTTGTTTGGTTGTTATCCCCGCAGAAAGGTGAACACACGGAGATCATTGTGACCGGCAGAACCATCATGGTTTGACCCATACACAGACTTGAACTCATACAAACACAAAATAAACTTGAAGATCGTCATTGATTAAAAAAATAAATAAATGGCATCTTCTTTTCGATTACGGAAAATGAAAAGAAATGATCACGACACAACCATCCGCCCAGCTACCAGAATCCCACGATAGGGAACGTAATGCGCCGCTATGCTCACTGCGGCTGGCTAGAGAGCCTCGATTTCAAAGAGCGACTAAAACACACCATGGAGAGCGTTCGCAATTTAATGGTGGTCACCTCCAGCGCTTATAGGTTTCTGATGCGCATGTGCACGTCCATTGCCGCGAGCTTGGTGACCCACCGACGATCGTAAACCACGTGAATCCGATCGAGAAGTTGCAAACACTCTGATATCTCGGCTCACTACGATTGGCGGTCAAGACGCGTTACTTTTAAGAAACGAGCTGCCACCGGATGATTCGACATGACATTGCGCCAACGGCTGTGCAGGGAATTCGGAATCTACATCTCGAGATCAGTTTCAATTAAAACGGACTGTGGTATATATGTCTAGGTTTAGCGAGAATTTCCCGCTAGAGAACGCTGCATGTCCAACCATATTTTATAGCTCGGCCCGTACAGTGAAGCCCACCCAGGCACTAGGTGTGTTTCCCCGCATCGCATCGGGGTAAGGTGGGGAAACGAGACGCAATCAGAAGAAAGAACCTCTCATGAAAGATGCAAAGCCTGACCTCTTCAGCTAGAGGGGCGATTGCCCTGCGTCACATCAGAGAGTGAACGAGCTTTCTGACTGTGTTTTATAGCGAAATGTACTCGGAGTGAACGCGCAAATTTCGACACTAAAACCGGATAAACTGAGGTGGAGTAAAAAAAAAAAGGAAACAAAGCTCGATTTTGCAATGGCGAACTAAGATAGAGATGTTTTACGACGGGTGCGTAACGTGAGCGAGAAAACTCCTTGGACGTGCTCGATATTTTCCGCTGCTCTATTCGGAAGCACGTTTGACGCTTCCGACATTTTTCGTTTCTTGTCTTCTGAATCCAGGTGCCGAACTGAATTTTCAATCAGCAGCGGTAAGGCGCTTTTACTGCAAGCTTGTTTGCCGCGATGAAAGAAATGCATTTTCAGGCACAAAGAAACAAACAAAACAAAAACACATTATGCGTTATTGAAACTTGAAGTCGCGAAGCCAACTTCGAAGTAGACCGAAATCTCACACATTCAGATTTTCTGCTCAAGCTTTAAGACGCATTCACACCGCGCATATGTCATACAGACACGGTCTCCGCTGGAGACACGGTGACAGAAGGATCAGCATTCGAAGCAGGTTCAGTGCATTCGAACATGTCTAAAGATCACTTGTTGTATGACCAATGCGGGAAGACCTTCGTACAAAGACATTCTCCTCGGAGAATTTCTGCAGGGTGTATCATACCTCAAGCATGTTCAAAGCACGTTTGCTTCATTCGAACATGTCTAAAGATACTTGTTGTATGACCAATGCGGCAAGGCCTTCGTACAGGGACATTCTCCTCGTAGAATGTCCGCAGAGTGCCTTTCGTATGTTGCATTAGTGGTGCGACCGGGGGCTTTAGCTTTTACCCTTTTGAACGGTAGGATTTCTCCTGCGATAGAAAATATTCTTTTGTCCCGTCTTTGTTCCTTGTGTCACTTTTCGTTTATCCCTGAAACTTACCAGCACGCTCGGATAATTTGTCGAGTGGACTTGTACAACTCGCATAGCTTTAGGTTAGACAAAATCTTGAGGCTTACCAAACCGTGAGATCGTCGGCGTCCGTCCGCCGAGTCTCAGTGGCTAAATTTAGCAGGGAATAAATCCGAATTTAGCCATAGTTATGCACCAATTCAGTTGCCCCGTTCAATTTAGTGGAAATGTCTGAATTGGTCCGTAATTACGCACCGATTATATTTATGATTAATTGGCGGGAACCCGGCGCCCCACGGAGGATGACCGAGAACGCAGAGCTCGACGGGCGTCTGAAAAAGTGGAAAAGACATCAGATTCCATCGCATTTTATCTTTTTTAGAAAAGGTAGAAAAGTTTGCTTCTTTTTTTTTCTTTGCCTTTTCGCTAAATGTGCGGGTACTTATGCACACAATGAGGAGCCATATTGATTCAGTCGGGGATATACGAGTTTCTCAACTCGTACATCCCCAACTGAATCTCATAATAAAAAAGAAAAAAATCTCTTCTTGTTTTTACTATACACCAGACTTGTACGGAACTCATAACAAGCAGTCAAATCACTTGTGATCGATTACATTTCGGGGTATTTTCGTAATAATTTGATTAGGTCTATTAGTAAGTAATCAGAAGAGTACTTTAAATACTCTTGGAAGTACTAAAATTAATTGGAACCGCTACTATTTCCCCTACCCCTTTCTAACGGCTTTCTTTGTTCGCACAAGGTTTCTACCAAGGAATTCTCAAACCAAATCTCTGAATAAAAGATTTTTTTTTAATTGGTGGATTAAGAATATTAGTAGCTCATAATTTGGTGATTTTAATACAATAATGGACAGTAGAAAAGACCAGTTTTCAGCGGCAGAAAAAGTTGTCGTTTTGAAAATCTGAAGTATAATCGAAGACGTAACGGTTTTTTTAAGTAACGGTGAATTACTTTTCGTCTTGAATAATACAGTAATATAATTGAATACATTTTTAGTAAGTGTAATTGTAATTGTAATCGTTAACGTTTTTCGATATATATACATAGGTATATATATATATATAAAGTGGTCGGTGCATAGGTTTATTAAGCTGCATAAATTTCCGCAGAACTACGGTCTCAGTTGAAGAAGCGTCCACGGGCTCCTGCCGCATAACGATGTAGGGTGCGCAAGAAGTGAATGCCCGTGGCTCAAAGTCCGCCAGAGTCAAATATGCAGCCCCCCGCGCCAAATTAACGCTTCGCCGAGTGTCGCGAGAGGGTCGCGCGAACCGGCCGTTTCGTCAGAGCAGGCGAGCTCTGCCGCTGTTCAGAGCGATGAGCGAAGATCATGACGTAAGGCCCCTTCATGTTTCAAAAAGAGCGCAAGGTGCGTCGATGCACAAGGCACGTGCAACGTGCAGCCCTTGGGAAGATCATGGCGGCACAGCGCAGCACTGAGCTAGATTTCAGACGCCATGTTCTTCCCAGAAGTGGCGCGCAGCACGTGTCTCGAGCATTTCCTGAACAATGAAGGGCGCCACTTTTTCCCAGGATAGAGGGGCTTAGTGCCACTAAATAAGCTACGCTTCAGAGTAACGACACTTGGCCATATTGTGTCTTAAAATCATGGTTGCCAGTTATCTGAAGCTTTATCTGAAATCACAGGAAACGCCTTTCCGCCCTCCACAAATGTTTAAACAGTTCGTGACAGAGCAAAGCAATATTGCGTGACCTTCCTAACACCGAATCTAATGCTGAGGAAGTCGCACTTTTGAATCATGACGATCGGCAGTTGCGTCTGCTCTGCATACGAGCCAAAATGGCGGCGCCCACAACAATGCCGGGGAACGGAGTGCCGATACTCTAAGCGCAGCTCATTTAGTCACTCTGGAGGGGCTTTAGAATCACGAATGCAGGAGCGGCGTCTATCACCGTTGCAATCAAAGCCGTTTATATTGAGAGAGTTTGGCCTCCTTGAGGAGATTTTGACAGCCTGGCAACAACAGCAGCGTAGTCTGACAACCGGGGGATGAGTACTTCTGTCCACCATTTCATGGCTCTGACTCACACGAACTCTATGCGATTTCTCAGGAATAAGCGAGACAAAGAAGTAATGCCATTCTGTGTTATCGCGAAATACGGTGGTTCTAGCGGGCGACAAGCTCCGCCCATTGGTCAAACTCTCTCAGTATAAACGGCTCTGGTTGCAATCAGACAGGAGCGCGGCGCGTTAAAGCGACGAAACGAGCAAGCCTGCAGATAAGAAAGGACGCGCGTGCGCACTGCGTGATTCTCGGCAACAGGCTGTGTTGACTTCACTTCCGTGACCAAGTTTTCGTGACATCGATCTTCCAACTTTGCACCCCCTTCCAAGGGTGAAGAAGGACGTAGTTCTACGTAAAACAAAAGATGAGCGTGGTTTCTAGATCCTATACAGACCTGTGTCCGTGTTGGAGAGAAGAAACACTAACGATGTTGAGATTTCTCTTCATGGGAAAGCTCAGATTGTTTCGTCAAGGACGGTAAAACTTAGTGAGCTCTTTCAAAGACAGACCATGCGAAGCAGACGCTGAAATGTCAAATTTAACTGAAAGCAACCATATTCCAAAACTAAGAAAAGAAAAGAAAAAGAGTTAGGCAGACTCAATTTCTTTTCCGACAGCTACGCGACCTCTTCGGATAAGATTGATGGAAGAGTTTGGACAACTCATCTTCGTTTGGCTGCTGGCACTGGAACTGACACCACCCGGAGACGTGGAATTGAGTTCTCAGCGGCGTATCTCCGGGTCTTTTTTTTTCTTTTAAGGTGCTGCCCTTCTTTCTTTTGGGTCGTGCAAACTATCGTCAATGGCTTTCTTTTTGTTAAATTTATTTTCCCAAGGAACGCGAAGAAGGGACTTGTGCCAGTACTGCAGTGCTATACATTTCTGGTTCATTCACCCCGTCACTTTTGTTTACTTGCCTTCTCATTTATTTAAAATGGGAATTTTCTTGCAGCTTGCGATACGTGTAAACAAGCACATTGAATTATAAACAAGACTCGGCGAACTTCGGAATAAGTTAAATCGTGCAAGCAGCGGTCGATCTCCATGACGTATCAAAGAGTGACACTCGTACATTAGAAAGCGGCATCGAGGAATAAGTTGGAAAAAAAAACGGGAATATTAACCCACACAAATAGTAGGAATATTTATATTTTTATCACTATCTGAAATGATAAAAAAAGAACGCATTCACCACACTAGGTGTCGGCATCGAGCACTGGCGAAAACGGGTTTTATAGAAAAAGCAGCATCTGCGAATCAATCATTTTACGGTTGGCGCGGCAGCTTTGGATTAACGTAAAAAAAAAGAAAAAAGAGCAACATACGTTTTTGCATAACCTGCAGAATAATCATTTTAGCCCCGCCTATATGCTTTGAGAAGGCTTTCAGGTGATGCGCGCATTTTTATTTCATGATAGCCTATTAATTATTCCTGAACCTCACTAAGAGTATGTACATTGTCTTATCTTACGATGGACTAAAGGCCAACGCCACGGGCCGCCAGGTCCAATCAGGTTCCACGCTATACCATGACACGCTTAACATTGGGTGGACGAACAACGCTCGAATACAAAAGCGCTACATCATTTCTATAGCTTCGACGCTGCAAAGAGCCTATATGTCCTGGCTTTCTTTGCGATGTAAAATTGTTGAGTCACTCAGTGCTCCTCGATTCGAACCACTGTCCACCCGTCCCCTCATCAGTGATCCGAGACGCGGGCACCGATACGTGCATCGAAGCGAAATACCGCACAATTTCTAAGTGGCTCGTGATTGGATCTGGCGGTCCGTAGCTTTTGCCTTTAGTCCATCGTATACGGGTGAGACGAAGTATAGGAAATACGCTAGGAACCAAGGTGGTATCGGTGGCCAAGTGGTTTAGAGGAGCGCACACCAGCTCGGTGCACGTGGAGCGAAAGCTCGTGCTGCAGATTCCAGGGATCCTAGCTTCAATCCCCACCCCTGCCCGCTTTGACCTGGATGAGCATCGTATATGCGTGCGGTCGTGTATCACTAGCTGTTGTACTGCAATGCAGTGCACCAGGCTAACTGTTGTATGCATTGCAGCTACATTTCTCATCTAGAGCTGAGACACCGGATGCCCATTGCTGCTGATTATACACTTCCGGCAGTAAAAACATACACAAAAAAGTTACTTTTATATCATGAATGACGCCCTTGCCTAAGGGTTACGGCTTCCTAGTACAAGCACAGAATTCTATATTTTGTGCTTACTGTGATTGCGATGTGACAAGACATTTTTTCAAGGGGTCGGCTGGCATGCCGATTCAAAAAGTGAGAAAAACAATTATGGCAGGAACTGAAACCCCGGTTATCAATCGAGTTTTAATATTGACAACAACAATTCTCTTAAAGTTTAATTTGGCAATATTTAGCTTGATTCTGAAAATTAATCTGAGCGTCTTTAATCTCAGCATCAAATTCCTCTTCACAATGTTTGTAACATTTTTTCTACTTGGTCACTTGTCAAGCTCTTGAATTATTGTGTTCTTCTTAAACTTTATGTATCCGCCCACACTTGCCGTAAAGCAGAATGACTCTTCTTTTATTTTCACGTTAACGAGCATAAAGTCTTTTCGAAAAGTTCGAAGAAAGATTACTATCTTTTACTTTAATATTTCTTGGCCCCTTACAAGTCTTACTCCCTGGTTCTAAAAGAGTATAAAAAATTATCCAGAAGATTTGTGTTTAAAAACTTCTGTTGCGTGTGAAGGACTTCACAGCAGACATACTTTAAGCTCGCATTATTCTTACGTAAAGATGACGGTACATTTGACAGCCCCAACTTAAGTTGCAAAATACATGTCTTTTTTTAGATCGATTAATAAGAGGCTCCTATTGCTTCGAAAGTGCGAAGTCCTTCGAGTTATTTAATGCTATTTAATACCCGATAGTGTTTTGTCCGCGCGTGCGACGAATTTAGGAGGGATTTCTAAGAGCTCTTTTCGAAAATAACTGTTGAGTCCCTTGCGCAATTTTTTTTCTTCAAATAGCGTGCTTAAGATGAAACCGATTTTTTTTATAGTGCTTCAAGTTCCAGTTTAACAAAGACACCGCTCTGACACACACACAAAAAAAAAGTTGTTAGAGAAAAGGGCAACGTACAATACACACATTCAAAAAGCAACCTAATCCACGTTGCTTATAAAACTTTGCTGTTTTTCTAGTTCTTGTGTTCCTTTTAACGCGTTTATTTATTGCCTCAGTAAGGTGCTTTTCTATTTTTTTACTCAATTTCTTTCTAACGACTTAGTTTACGACCTTAACCACGTGTCTCTCTGAAAGTTTCCAAGTTAGTACATTTATTTTTTAGAAATATTTTGTTGTTGTTGTAAGCTTAGTGATTTAAAAGGCCCGAAGAAGCCAAGGAGGAATCAAACTTGACCATCTTTGGTAACCGCCTGAGTATCTTGATGCGTGAGTTCGGCTAGGTGTAACTTCACTTCGTGACAAGCAACTGTTACAAAGGTTAGAAAACCAACGAGTCCCGGTCGGAGCCCTTAGTCCAGGGCTCCGTTCGCTTCTCCAATCCGGCGGGCACGCTGAACCAGCTCACGCTGGTCCACGAGCTCTCGGCTGGAAAGGGCCTCCTCCCAGGAGGTTGGGGTTCTGGAAGGAACGGGCAGTGATGCCGCGTGTCCGCAGGGTACATGGCATTCCTAGACAGTGTGGTAGACGTGGCGCGGATTCCCATCCCGGGCAGGTACCCGGGTTGGAAAACAACAGTGTTTATGAAAGGGATTAGCAAAGGAAAGAGTTTGTCACTGCCTCCAGTCCATCGACTCGGCCCGGGCGAGTTCGGGATGGGGAGGTGGGAGTGTTCGGCGGCTAGCACGGTAGTATTCTGTGACGAGTGCGTAAATGTCCAGGATGGCGTCTTTATGTGTTGTGGGTACATTGGGGTCCGTCGTGTCCTGTTCGGTGTTCGTGTTGGGGCCCTCCCACTCTGTCCCCTCTGGCAAAGCCCGGTTCATAGCGGCAGCTCGGGCAAGCGTATGAGCGTTCTCGTTGCCGCGTAGACCGGAGTGTGCTGGGGCCCACAGAATTCGGATGTCATGTGTAGAAGACCAGTCCGTAGGTATTGCGTTGATTATGTGTGCCGCGCGTGGTGAGATAGTGTTCCTCGCATACGCGCGACAGGCAGCTTGGGAATCGGTGGTGATCGTGATCTTGTGGAAGTGACGGTGTTGTGTGAATGGGTATCTCGACCCATAGTTCGCCAAGTAATAAGTGCCAAAGATAGGCTTAACTGCTAGTAGTTTGGCTCTAATTAGGCATCTTTGGGCCTCAATTGCCAAACCAAGTGCCAGAGTTGGGCTTCACTTCGGGTTGTCCGGGTTTCATGTGGCAAATTCGGGATTAAATTGCCCAAAACAAGTGTCGTGATTTAGGCTTTGCTGCTAGTTATTCGCTTCATACGTGGCATCTTTGGTCTCATGCCTGTCACTTTGGCAATTATATGGTGAGCCACGGAAAAGCCATAGAGACGACAAGAAATATACTCTAGCACTAACACATTGAAGCAAAATCGTATTAGGTTAGGAGTTATACCCGTGCCACACGGGTAACTGGAATGCCATTTACACACGAATGACATTTGAGCCGACGGCCAGTCAGCGCGCGACTCTCCGGGCGTAGCGCATTCCACGCGCGACAGATTGCGAGCTGATTCGCCGATCACACAACTATCATTCGTAGTAAATGGCATTCGAGTTGCGCGTGTGGCACGGGTATTAAGGCCCATACGCACGTTCGCGTTTGAACGCGTTTGAATGCGTTGCGGCGTCCTTGCGGCCAGGAGCGGTCGCTTGCGGGGCGACACGCGCCTTCCCGCAATGCTCCGCAGCGCAACGCAAGCGAGTAGAGACTCGCTCAACTTTCCGAAGTGTTGCGGTGCGTTCGACCAATCAGAAGCCAGAGAGGAAAGGAGGGTGACGTGTTCGCTCGCGCCACTTGGCCGACTCGGCGGGACGTATCCGGTTCTCCGCTCGCAGAACTTGCTTTTCCTTTTTGGGGAGCGGTGGGGAGTGTATTTTCGAGGGCTGCGATGGTTCAAGCTTGACAAAACGTCGGGGAAGCGAGCGGGATAATCCCAAGATAGAACACTTCGACGCTGTCGCTGTGCGCCGCCATTTTGCGTTGGATGTCGCTTACTATTGGTGAGCCGCTAGCGAAAATAGCGCGTTCTTATTGGCTCTTGCCCGCGGTTGACTGCGTGTCAACGCAACTGTGCGTACAAGTTTGGCGCAAGCGCTCTTCGCAACGCAACGCGTCCGCTTGCCGCTACGGAACGCACCGCGCTCAAACGGGAATGTGCGTATGGGCCTTGAGCCCTGGGAGAGACCGATCTCATCAGCTAGTTTGAGTACGCCACCGCTGTCGCCATGCATCGTGGGAACTGTAGTCTTTCTGCGCGCGACAACCACGCTGGAGGTCTGCGCGAACACAGCACGAGAAGGCACGAGCTGCCTCGTGCACGGCTGCCTACCTCTTGTGAACTACAGTTATGGCGGCGTCACGCATGCGTGAAACGCTCGGTGAGATCGGTCTATTGCCAAGCTTGTGCCGAATTATGCGCCCTTTGGCGTGCCGCTTGAGTTATTGCAGGTTTTAGAAATCACCCCGACCTTCCTATGTTTTTTCAAGGTTATAAAAAAATAAAAAAATCAATTTTGCTCGGTGGCATGTCTCCCGGGCACGGTGGAAGTGCTGTCGGGTAACAAATATGAGTCCGCGAGAAGATAATTCTGTCAAGCTTCTATCGGTGTGGTGGGCTCTGTCAAAGTTCCTGAGTGAGTTAGATGTCACAACACACGAGGCAACACAATGTGATTCCCAGATTGGCCAGTAAAAAACACCTCATGCTTATCCGTGCAGACGCGGCGGGTTTCACGTTCGAAGGACTCGCCTTGTGATGCTATGCACTTCGTTAGACGACAGCGCCATTGCCGGGAACGTCCTTGGAATTCGTTTTCGGGAATACCTCGGAGTAAGGCTGTCGCGTTAAAGGGATGGTGAACCGAAATTTGGATTTCAGAAAAACATTGCAGGAGATGCAGGCGGGACGCTACAATCCCTACAACACGACTCGTAAGGCCATGTCTCGAATGGGCGGCCGTATTTTGAGAAAAAGAGGTCGAGATTGAACCAGGCCGACGAGGCGCGTGACGTCAAGATACCTAGTTTCCTCCCTCTCTTCGCTTCGCTCCCTCAAAGCGGCGAGGCGGAGAAGACGCGAGGCCGTTCCCTCTCCTTCTCGGAGAAACAAAACGTCAACAAACCTGTCAAATGCGCCTCCTTTTCTTGAAGAATACGGCCATCCGTTTGAGATATCGCTGTATGAGTGATGTTTTGGTGTTTGTGGCATCCCGTTGCACGCTTTTGCCGCGTGTTTTGTGGAATCCAGATTTCGGTTCAGCATCCCTTTAAACTGAATGTCAGGAATGTCAACAAACATTTGTTCTTCCAGGAAGTTTTTTTTTTTTTGCGAAAGCCAAAAATTGTTGGGAGCTAAACCAAGTGAACAGGGCGAATAGCTAATTTTAATAGAGATTTTAGCCCGGAATTAGCGGAACCTTGAAATATCGTACACAACGTATCGTTATTATTGTCAGCCAAGATTCGAGGCACCGTATTTTCATAAAGCTTTCTTATTTAATATCCTCGGCTTAGAATCTATCGCACTTCTTCCTATTCATACTTAATTGTGCTGATATTATTCGCACATCTAATATTCTTCCTGATGGCACCGGGCTTTGCACTGTCCACGTCTGCAACAGCCCTGCGTGTTTTTTGCCTGCCCATGTATTCAGTCATCTCGAACACCTTCTGCACTTCCCAGAAACCGCCAGTTCCACCTAGAAACTATCAATTTCTTCGTAGTATCCCCGCTGTTATCTATTGGTTTATGTAGCTAACCTTTCGGCTGGCTATACTTTTTTACCAATTTTTACTCAAAACTTAGATTTCATTCCATGCTCTAGATTCATATCATGACCCATTTTACGCATACAGTATAACACGAGCACGTAACATTTCGTCTACTATACTGACTCACGTATTCCTCTCGTATAAGCGCAAGTTGGAGCGTGCCATGAACTGCTCGTGTACATACAAATGGTTGTCCGACTCACCGCCGTCACGCTGCGGCCATTCAGACCACATAAGCTTCCCTGTGCGATACGTACAGGACGGTATTCAACAATAGAGAGTTCTAGAATAGCGTAAAGACCCTTGCGTCAGCACTGCGTACAACACAATCAAGCTGTCGACGAAACGTTACGGAGTGCGTCTTACGCGCACTTTTAGTACAGCGGAAAGCGAGCGCGGACGTAAAGATTTCCAGCGCCATCTAGATGTGCTCCTGCAAACCGCTTCAAACAATGCGAGGCGGGTATTCGGTCAAGCCAATCCAACGCCAAAGTGCGTGAATCCTTTCCAAGCGCCTGTTGTGACCGTGTTTTGTCTTTTGTAGCGTGAGTTACACTGGCCGAGGTTGAGCAGTTTCGCGTGGCTCGCATAATGAGCCGTGCTCCGTGCTGCGCAAGCGCGAGGAGCAGTGACGTCACACGGCGCACAGCTGGCGCGCCGGAGACGCCGCCGCCACCGCGCGTCTCGCCGGTCTGCGCATGCGCGAGGAGCAGTGACGTCACACGGCGCACAGCAGGCGCGCCGGAGCCGCCGCCGCCACCGCGCGCCTGGCCGGTCTGCACATTCCAGAAGAGTGATGTCATAGCCGCGGCAGACGCACTGGCGCCGCGTGCCCAGCTGTCCGCCTCCGCTGCGCAGTAGCCAAGTCTGACGCTGCACCGGAGCCGCTTGATAGCGCCTCTCATTTTGTGCGCATAAGCTCACGCTACGTATATCCCGGCATAGCCGAGCTAAGCCACCGCAATTTTGTTTTAGGACTGTGCGACCAGCAGTTAGATTAATGGTTCGCTTTAGTGTGTTGTGGGATTACTACTACCTTATGTTGGCCTCATGATTTGCTTTGAAATATGCAAGCAATAGGTCGCACCGCTCGCGTACCCGCCGCACGGTAAACACCTTTTCGGTACCGACGGCGTCGCCAACGTTCTTGGCCATCCACACTCATCTTTGCGGGCGCTCGAAATGGTTCGTCGCGTTGATTTCTTTGAGGAGGTTGTGGGTCGCCTGTCAATACTGCCCGATCAGGCCGAGTTCCACTCGCTCCGAGGAAGTCACACGGGAAGCGCTACCATTTTCGAAAAGGTTTAACCTGTACTTAAGTTCAGAGTCCGTTGAAGAGAAGGGTCAAGGCTGTCTAGTGGTCCGGGTCCTCTGTTGGAGGCCTTGCTCGGCACCGGCTCTTTCGTCTGTCTCCAGCTCCCAACTACGCCTGTCCTTGCATGCCACGAGCCTCGCCCTTTTTCCTTTCTTCTTCTATCACTTTCTTCCACAAGGTTGAGGTCACCCTCATTGGTGAAGCGAACCCGTACAACGCGCGTAGCACTTCCACTGGTTTGTCTCACCGCCGCCATCTTGTAAACTGGAGTAGTCTCGCGCTCTCCCGTGCGCGACGAGAGCAACGAGAATGGCACGCAGGGGATCGCTACGTACGCTCGCGAAAATCGATAGCGAGCGTCGTACGCATAGCTTGCTGCAGTCCGGCGTACGTCGCATGCGCAGTGTGGAGGACGCAGCGTTAACGCTAACGTAGGGCTTTTGCGTTTGCTCTATACGCAATACTGAAACTCCTCTAATTTCGGGAGCCCGTTATTCACGAACATGGCGGCTTTGACGTCACGACATTACGGTGGCGCTGCTGTTGACACGGCTCAACCCCACTCGAATCCGGCTTTCTGCGCATGCGCAATTTTCACATTTGCTGTGGACAAACGCGAGCTTGTTCAGAAATGGCGCGTTGGCCTGTAAATGCTGCCGACATGGCGAAGCGCACCCATAAGATCTTCGTATCTGTGTGTATAGAAAGTTGACGGCAGTGCTTTTTGGGGTCATGCGCATGCGCACACACGTACAGTGTAAAAAAGTGCATTTCCTCATCGGAACTTTGGGCGAAGTGCAGGAACCTGTTTCCAAAAGAGTGCCCCGTCCGTGCAAGAGACGGCGCGAGGTTTACGTGGTATAAAGAACACGAGTCGTTGCACGACCTATTAAAAGCGCTCGTCCGTCGTTTGAGTTTCTTACTCTGTCCTCGTCTTTTGTGCGCTTTCAAAACCAAGATGAATAACTACCACTAGCCCAACTTTCCACCCTTCTGCGGTAACTACAACCGTCACACTTTTATTTAATATAAGCGGGTATACAACGTTCGTTGATGTCAGCCGAAAATATTCTGAGACATACTTTTTCACACAACATTGCAGTGACGATTGATTTCACAGAAGCAATAAATTCCTGTAGTGTCGGCTCTACTTAGAAAATTTTCACCCACTTGACATTCTCTTCGCTTCCGAAGGTTTCAGATCAGAAAACTTTCGACACACCCATTGAAAGCTTGAGGTGAACTTGAGGTTGCCTCGAGGCCTAGTTTTCGTACTTATTCCCCACGGTCGGGAGTAAATATAGTCGCCGACAAGGAGAGAACATCAGGGAGGGGCTTCAGTTGTCTCGCCTCCAACTCGCGTCTCCAGCTCGTTGCTCGCCCTCCCGCGGCGGAAACGGAAAGAGCTCTTCTGAGGTTCCCTGGTCTCTGCTGCTCGGCTGGCACGGCGGAACTGCTCGGAGATCATGGCTCGCGAAATGTCATTTCCGAATGCAAACAACACTCTTCACTATCCCAACGCAGCCGGTATGGGATTAAACCTTATGCGTACGAAAGCAAACGCAAGCGCTGTGCGTTTGCGTTAGAGTTGCGTGTTCCCCGCTGCTTTAATTCAAGACCGCAATTAATTATTTAAAACAAAATAAATAATAAAAAATATCGAATTTTTTTTTTTGTGAGGGGGGGTAGAGTTTGGTTTGGAAGGATTGGGGCAACTTTGGATATTTAGTCGATTGTCAAAAGTCGCGACTTTGATAGATTTACTCATACTTTGCATAATTTTACCTGAAGTTGTCATAGATAGATTGTTTTCAATGATTTTATACTCTTTTTATTTTAGTAACCTGTGAATTAAACATGCTGCAATTGGCTCCAGTGATCATAATTTGCACACTTTTGATTGCCATATTTGTTCTCGCGTTGGAAATTAGATCAAAAGCAAGAAATTGTATTAGAGCTTGAAAAACTATGTATTAAAATATCTTAACTGTACTATTATTATTAATACAACTTGCGGCACTGGGCTTCCAATAAATACCACGATCACAACAATACGCTATATGACCATAATAGTATTTCCAGTAATGTATCATTTTTGTTTCCTTGTTAGCACATGAAAAACACTGACATCGTTATCAAGATAGACAAACAGTCAAACACTGGATGTAATCTAAAGTCCTATGCCTCACGCGTTGCTTTGAAAAACACATCCTTCTGCTGCCTGACTCGGATTCGTTTCTTTTTTTTTTCGTAGTGAGAATACCGTTTATTAATTTATACGTTTTGTGAACATATTTTAAACTCATCTACAGTGGCGATATGTGGTAAGATTCGGTTTGATTATGTTATTCTTGTGTTTGGGAAAAATGTTAAATCAATTAATTATCTAAAAACCTCAAAACCCATTAAAAGGAACCGCAGTTAATTGTTTCACAAGACAATTATCCGAGAGAGAAAAGGTAGCAAGAATACAAATATCAGCAATAGTAGACTTAATTTTTTAACAAATACGATATATCATGTTCATCTAGGTATATGAAACAGCCTGTCCTTAAAGGGACACTGAACTGTCTCAATTATCTTGAAGTGACTGAATGGAACACCCATGTCACAAAATACATTTTCCGTGGACAACTTCTTTAGCTCAATAATTATCCTGTAAGACACGTATTGAGTTATGGAAGAATCCTAAAGTAACACCTATACCGAGAAATCAAATTCATAACAGAGGTAATGGTAGTTTCAGTTTTGTTCTAGAATTAAAACGTTCCTCCTGGCGTGAATACTACGCAAAACACCATCTTTGTTTTTAGGCTAAGGAGGTGATCTGCGCTGATAACACCCTAGCTTCCTCGTATAAGCAGGAATAATTTGCGTCGCTCAGTGAATCGAACACAGTAGACAGGTTCAGCAACTGGTATAATCGGCACGCATCTCGGACCCTCCCAAACACAACAATTTTGAAAAACGAGTGACGCCACCTATAGTGAATTAGAGTCGCGAATACCTTCGACAATGCTTCGGCCTCTCTTGCACCTGGAGCCCAGGCGAGTAGCAGCTCTGGGCACGGCAGAAGGCACGGAGCCCGAGTTGGAGGCACAGATTTAGAAAGAGACACCCTGTTTTTCTCACTGTCAATGACTATTAGAGAGTTTTAGTAGACCGTTTCCATTTTCCGCTCCGTTCTGAGGGTTCCAAACTGTAGTATGCGCGGCCTGCTTCGCCGGCCGCGTAAGAGCTGCTTCGGAGCGTTTGAAAATTCGACTTGCGTAGCCCCACAAGTAGACTTTTATAGTACTAGTAAGACAACAACAACAAAAAAAAAAGAAACACTAAACGTTGAAACCAATATACAGTGAAAGGGAGCGTGTTTGTAGATGTAGTTAAAACGAAGGCGAGAATAATAAACACAAAAGAGTAGGCACGCACTCGAAGAATACTAAGCTATAACAAAAATATAATCGTTCCACGATCTATTTTATATAATCGTGGAACGATTATATTTTATATAATCGTGGAACGATTAATCCAGTGAAGCCGAAGGTATAAGCATGATCATGTTGCTCTAAACGGTACTTGCGACTGTAGAAGGGCGCGCGCTGGTCAAGGACGCTGAAAGGCCGGCATCGCGCTTGTATACTCTGTTTCACCTTATTATGTGCCGCAGGAAAGGCTACAAGCGCGAGCTCCTTGCTCTGGGGCACATCTCGTCGGCACAAGCTCTCGTTACTTAAGAGCATCTACCAACGCTATGGGCTCGCGCTTCTAGCCTTCGTTGCGGTACAATATAAGGTGAAACGAAGTATAGCTTCTTGCTCCACTCGAATAAAATATAAAACGGATTTACGTATTCGAAGAAACAAAATGAAAGAAAAGGACGAAGTTTGCGCATTGCGGATTACACCCTTTTGCGATGTACGAGCACTGTGTTGCACAAGGCTAGCAAGGCACCTGCACGATGAATCTCGCTGTTCCTCAAGGAAGGAGACTTTTATTAACGAGATTAAGCTGGCGAGACATCGAATCTATGATTTGTATCACTCATGCCATGAAGCGCCAGAGGCTTCCTTTCAATACGCGGTCTGCAGGACATTGCCAACGTAGAAGAAAAATTCTTTAGAGGCAATCCCGCTTCCCGCAGGACCTGGCCGCTCTGCAAGCGGGCCTCCAAATTCCAGCACCCGACAGATCGGCGCAGGGTGTTGTCGATCTGGCGAGACCTTTTGCATGGTTCTTTGTCGACTGGCCTATCCCAACCGTCTGTTCGAACTTGAATGAGCATCTGGACGCAGCTCGTCGGTGTTCTCCAGTATTGTGAACCTTATTTTGGGTCACTTCAACGAGAGGTTCGGCCACCTGCTCGCTGACATGAACAAACATAGGTGGTTGACCCTCGCGAAACTGGAGCTGTGGTCACAGGTGAGACCCTGCATGGTTTGTGTAAATTTCGCGTTTCCATTGTTTCTCAGCACAGCTGCTCTGTCTGGTAAAAAGTTACTATTTTTGATACGCCAATAATTTACGTCTTTACTTTTGTTTCGGCACGAAAAAACAGCAAGGTGTACGTGGGCAGTGTCAGAACAAGTCACGACGAGCGTATTTGTAATTTGTGAGTTTTAGTAGGCCACTTTTATGAGCCCTCTATGCTTTACTTTACGCTCTGCCAGAAGCATCGCCCCCACCACGCATGCGTGGCCCGCTCTGAGTTGGAGCGTATAGCTAGCGGAGTGAGCGTGCGCTCCGCTTTACAAGTTGCAGAGCGGACTGCCATCACGCGTCCTTAGCGTGATCACTTAGATCTCAAGATGGCTGCTCTGACTCAATACGCGCTGATGCTTTTTACCGTGACTCAGCCTGAAAGAAACCGAATCAAGAAGTAAAGCGTACGCCCTACGCGTGATAAGTAAACCATTCAATTTGAGTTCTGTGTAAAACAAAATAGCATAATCAAACGAAGTGAACGAGTATCACTTTGCAACCAGCATGGTGTCGGTATAGTCGTCGTGTTTTTGTGGACCTTCTATGGCTATGCAGGCAGATGTACGGGAGCGCGTGCTTGAACACCAATTATACCTGTGCAGTTGACGCACCCTCCTGTCGAAAATGCCATTGAAAGTTGTCCATAAACAATTGCAAGCCGAACCAAAGAAACCGTTCCTCTCAACTTTATTTATTCACATACGCGCGAAATTTTTTAATTGTTTAGCTTTCCTCTGGAAATGTTCGCCTTGAGTTTCCTTGGTAGATTTATAAAAATAATAGAGACTTGAATATAGCCTTTTTAAAAGTGCATGCCATGCTGCCACTATTTTTCGAGGCCACTTTATTTTGGCCAAGCGTCTAGGGAGCAAGAGAGCTGCGTCATTGTTTGTCGCGGATGCTAGTCTAAATGTATTGAACAGGAATGCTGCGTCAATGCTGGATATGAACTCGGTTCTTGTCACAAGTCTCGCACTAAAAGCGATGCCCAAAAATATGGCGGTTGATTATCTTACCCGGCGGTGTTTTGAAAAGAGTTACCAAAAGCGGTCGAAAGAATATTCCACGTCAAGTTTTTGTCTGGTGAAAACCAGACAGCCTAAAGCAATGCAAAATTTAGCATACAACGCTGGACGTTGAGGTAATAACGGTAGATTCAAACGCGTTTCAGAAGTTTTGTTTTGAACTCCGGCGTAGTGGGCCTCGCATTCAGAGTTTGATGGCCTGAGAGCTTAGCGGAATTAGGAACAACTAAATCTTTTTTCTTTTTTTTAAATTTAAGATGCAGATTTTTACAACCTTTCTATGGAAATACACTTTATCTTATATGAGTAACAAGTCTCATTTCACATGATTTGGTAGTGTTTCAATACTGCCTGTTGTAAGAGTGCCTTTTTGTTCTTTTATTGGGCCATCAAAGACAAGGGAGCACCCCTGGACAACTGTTGCGGTTTCGTTGACCGCATAGGCACGCCCATATGCCGTCCATCAAGGAATCAGAAGCCATACTTTTCTGGTCACAAGCACGCTCATATGCCGCCCATCAAAGAATCAGAAGCCATACCTTTCTGGTCACAAGATGGTGCTCGTCGTGAAGTACCTAGGCCGTGATGTGCGCAGACGGCATAATTTGTCAGCAGGATGAACCCTACGAAGACCATGGGCATGATGCAGAGGGTCTAACTTGTGTTTGTTTTTGTTGTTGCTTTTGTTTTCTTTGGCTCAATATTAGAATGCGTAAACTGATCACCGTGAATCATATCCAAGCTTTTGTACTGGGCGAAATACTTGGCCAACTAGCTGAAAGGCATCTAGAAATAATTTAATAGAACAACATTTACTAACCACTGCCATTTTACTACTGAGATATATGTGTGTGAAGATTGCACCTGATATTGCCTGTGTTGCGTGGCCTTCTACTGCAAGAAAGCACCGTAGCACAAGTGAGGCTGAAACTAGGCAGGAGCTTGAGCCGAAAAACGCACTTTCAAAAACACACAGAAAAGAAAATGAAAAGAAGTTTAGCCAAGAAAAATGATTTCATGTCATCCCCCAAGGCAGATACACCCACTGCGCTCCACTACTAATACGAACACGATAAAATCGCTTTTATTTGCAGTTTATTTCTTTGACAGCTACCGAGAGAGCTGGAAGTTTGTCGCCCAGATTAGTGCCCCCAACGAGCGCTTTATTCCACACCAATAGGTTGATGTCAGTCCCTCAAATGTAAGGTGAAAAATAAAAACAGGATATTGATTGTCTCGTTAATGTGTCGCGCAGTGCCCATTAAAGGGCAACTCCGCTCAATTCCGAGAAATTTAGGCTCACATGTGATTCCATTTCACAAAGTACTACTCAACAGCTCTACGTCTTCGGATTCGCGAAATGTTGAATTATTGTTTGTGTAATCTTAATTTAAACATCAGCTGATACCGAAACCGAAACTTCGGTTGCGTCAGGCAACATTGGGCTCGTGTCCTCAGAGTCATGGCCACGTCACGTCGAACCACGTGGTCTTGTGACGTTCGCGTGGGGGCGAGGTACAGGACACGCGACGCAGGAACGGGACACGCGAGTACAGGTCGCTTCGCATGTCGTGGACGGTGATGGCCCAGGGGGAGAGGGGAAGGGGAGAACACGAAAGAGAAGAGGGGGAGCGGAAAAACCGGACATCCGATAAACGCGCAGGGCAGCGCAAACTAGCGCATCCGGGTTGCGGTGGTCACGTGGACGCCGTAGAGCCAACACCGGGAGGAGAAACTCATGACGTCATCGTTCAATTTCGCTGTGAGAAGTAAAAAAACCCAAAACGTGAGAATGACGTAGTTATGCCTCTGGTGTAGTGGTTCAACGTTGGCCGCTCACTCGTCGCATTGACTGCGCTGACGATTGCGCCTCGTCGCACGCTAGAGTTGGCAGATTTCGGCGACTTGGCTCGTTTGAAAGTTTGCTGGCCAGTTTATTAAATATATAGACCGAATGAGATCGTAATATTTGACAGGGAGTCTTCCTATATGACACTGAAGAGGGCTGCATAGTTTTCTAAATATCAAAAATGAAGCGGAGTTGCCCTTGCTAATACCAAGGTACCCTGCCGCAAACCGAAGCTGATGACGAAGAAGAAAAACTAATTTTATTGGGAAAACAAAAAAAAATTACAGATTATAAAATGGAGCACCTCCACTTTCGCTAATTCTGCACTCGTCTTGCTGCCCCTAAAGCAGGCCAGCAAAATATCTTCTCATTTGCCGACTGCTCGCATAGGGGAAACCAGCCGCCGCACTTAGACAAGGCACCACCTGTTCGCACCGTTCGGGGCCGTTGAAAGGGATTGCGGGCAGCGGTCTCCCGAAACAGCCAGAGGTTCTCGACCACCATGAAACGTTTTCTGGAGGACGCCGCGTTTGAAGCGAAGTCCGCGCAGCCATCTTAGTGCAGCTAGGTTCCCTAGGCGGTCAAGCGCGCTCCTGACATGCTTTCGAAGTGGGTGAGCACGAGCTTTGAATTCCCTTCCAGAAAAACACCATCTACTGAAGCTAGTGGAACGCGCTTCCCTAAAATGGCGGAGGAAAGCGGGAGCCGACGCTTCATGCTCAGGATCCCAGAACGGGTTGCGCATGCGCGATGGCGACTCCGCTTTCGATAGAGCGGCTGACGAAAAAGCGAAAACGGTCTACTAAAACTCTCTGTTGTCTTTCCAACTGCATTTCGTTTCACCATATAGCCGCGGTCGCACTGCTAATGCATCAAACAAAAGTCGGCCTGTAGACACTGCCTGCGGTCTGTTTCTTCCGTGTACAAATGTCTTGTCATGTCACTTTAAAAAGCGGGTGTCAGACTTACCCCTCCAAGGGGGCAAGGGCAACAGGACGTGTCACCGTGGAAACCTCCCCCATAAGGAGGTAACGTTGCCACCCTGCTGCAGGGGTGGAAGCATTACACCCCGACTTAGGCAATACGTAACGAACGGAAGTA
>JAZHYW010039552.1:0-40744 GCA_037355805.1 Ixodes ricinus | reverse complement strand
CGACAGCTCAATAAAATTAAGTAATCCCTTGTTACAAAGAAGTCAAAGGACGGCCAGAAGTTCAATTTAAGTGGTAATTCTATAAAAGCGATAGAGCCAAAACAAATTGACCGCATCTCCACGTGGTGAATGATGTTGATTGGGGCGAAGCTCTGGTGGTGCTTGTCTGCACAGACGCTGAGCCGCAGCATGCCGCGCCTTTCCTTCGTTTTCATCCATGTCAGAAAGAGAATGTGTGGTATGGAACGTGGTTATATACGCATTTGAGCATTTGACCGCAGCACCCTCTCATCTATAAACGTTGAGCCAATGCATGCAAAGTTTAACGCGATTATATACGCATTTGACCGCAGCACCCTATCCTGTATAGACGTTGAGCGGCTACATGCAACGTTTCATTCATGACATCCCCAGCTCTTGAGTTACTACCACATCTCAGAGCCCCCTACTCGAATCCCGCAGTCATGGCCGAGTGGTTAAGGCGATAGACTAGAAATCCATTGGAGTCTCCCCGCACAGGTTCGAATCCTGTCAACTGCGCAAACAATTTTTTCATCATTTTTTTTTAATCTTTTTATAAAAAAAGTTTTATCTTTTTTTTTTTTTGCCATACACGAGCATGTGAGTTTACGTGCTCACATGCTCGTAATTGTTTTTCATCAATTCTTTTCCCCATTTTTTTATTTTTTATTTTTTTGCCCTACACGAGCACGTGAGCATGTGCTCACGTGCTCGTGAGAACTCACGAGCAGGAGCACGAGCACCGACGCCGGTCCTACGAACGGACCTACGGACATGGCTAGCCCCTAAGGAGCTTCGCCCCTAAAACAGTGCCAGCAGCCTTCAAGGTGGACAAGAACGCTGCGGAGTTGTCTGACCATATATTAGATCAAACAAACCTTCGCTATGAAAATCCTGCGGCAGCTTTACCGAGGAAAGAATAATTAAGTGGAGTTTGCGGATAATTTCATCCAGGCATCAGTTCTCCTCGAACTGCTCCAAGCACCGTAAGAACACTGTCACCGCCGCTGCACTCCACTTCGAAGCAGCCGTAAGATGTTTCGCATCTCTGCAGTCGTCGGCATTTCCCAGAGGTGCCTCTCCGACGTACGCTTCGTGTTCACCCTGGCCGCACGCAAGGTCTACGATCGCAGCATCCGTGACAGGAGCAACAGCGGGGTCCACATCGACAAGCGTGGAGAAATCAAAGTTACCTTCGAGTGACTTTGCCAACTTTATGTTCACATACTGCGTGTAGAGATGGTTGCAGCTATGAAAATTGTGCGCCGGCTCGGCGAAGCCTACTCGCGAAGAAGAAATCCGACGTGCACAAAGCAGTTGGCGATCTTTCATTTTTCGGGCCACGGGCGCGCTTTCTTCTGCATGAGAAACTTCTCGAACCACGTCAACATACCTTGCTTCTTCTGCAAAATGGTGGACAGTGTCGAACAGCTGATGCCGGAATGTCAAATTCTTTGGCGATTTCGAACTTGGGCCGGCCACTTTTCTACACCTCAAGCGTCTTTCGGTAAACACTCCCAATCTCCCATACGATGCACATGTGAGTGTAGCACGCTGCAGGCGTCGCGTCGGGGACTCCCGAAGGAATGATCTCCTCCAGGCTCCATCGCTCCCGTGACCCGATTCCGACAGGAGTTGGGCAGCGCCGGCTGCGGGCGCCGTAGCGGTGTCGGAGCGTTGACGCTGCTCCCCTGCCCGCGTCCCCGCGTCGGCGCATCGGCATCGGAAGCGGCGCTCTGCCAGCTGTGCTTTCTGTCACCCATTTACTTTGTTTTCCTAGTTTGCCGTTTGCCTCATTGGAGATGAAGGAGGAACGCATGGGTCTCCGTATGTCTCTATGTAGGCTTGAACGCATCGGTGCCGCGGCCTTCGTAATAAGCATGGTCGGTCACTGATACACTTTAAATAATCCAGTTAAAAATGCGTGGATTTTGGTGGGGACCACGCTCAACTTTGATAAAAGCAATTATTCGAAAAAAAAGCCATTTCGTTATAACGAGGGATTACTGTATTTACGTATGTAAATGTAGCTCCCAGCCACATTTCCAGCCAGAAGGAAAAAAAAAATTTTTGAGTCTTTCCAGTCTTGTGAAAAAGGAAAACCAACGAAGCTGTATTATGGTGGAAATTAAGTATTTATAAATGTAAGGATTAAGGTGTGATTGGGTAATTGGTTATGTGAGAACCGTATTGTCCTCGGTTGTCTTTGTTATACAACGTCAACCGCCAAAGGCTCATGAACGGGAGTCGAGGGGCCACTAGTCGTTCTTCCACCACGTTCAGCCTCGGTAGGTGCTCCGTGGGTACTTGTAGCCACAGAGCACGGTCGCAAACCGGGGCACTGCGCCTTTGAGCAGGGAATTTCGGCACGTTCTGCACGCTGGTTCTTTGTAGACGTCTGCCGACTCGATACACTGCCGCAACGCGCAAGCGCACGTTTCCAGATTCTTCTTGTCCGACACGCCGCCGATCGTGGATAAGTCCTCCGGCGAAACGGAATCGGTCACACACGGCGCACGTGACGCCAAGCGGGTTCTCCACGAACTCCCTCCGGAACCTGGCCATCGCACCCGGGAACTGTTCAGCCGGCGTGGGGTGCTGTCGTCGCCGGGCCTCGCGCTTGCGCTTGGCCTCCGTAGCCCGTTGGCGCCGTTTACATCGCTGGTTCTGTTCTCAGCGGCAACTTTCCAGGCAAGCGATGTGCTCTTCTTTCGCATGGGAGTCTGAAGCGGTGGACGCAGTGGAAGTCGAGGCTACAGTGGCTTCTCGTCGGTTGCGGACCCATTCGCGCTGTTGCGTACGTCGCCGCTCTTTCCGCACCCAGTCTTCTTTCCCCGAAAGGAGACACGCGCACGGCCCATCTTCAGTCTAAACTGAAACTGACAAGAGCGTAGGAAACAGCGCGCAAAACAGACGAGGACGAAGAAACGCACGTGACAAGTGCTGCGCTCGTCCCGTATGTTTCTTCTTCGTCCTCGTCTGTTCTTCGCACTGCTTCCTACGATGAATTCCCACCAACGCGCCCAAGTACCCATTATTCTATGATAGCTGGAAAGGTTGCCACCATCTACGAGCGACGGCGGCAACGTTGTGTGCTTGCCGCCGTCGCTTATAGATGGCGGTAGCTGTCCAGAAGGTTTGTGGAGGTCTGTGTCGACAAGATTTTGGTACCGGACACGATCCTGAAGAACCTAGCCCTTAACGAAAAAAGATGCTGTAGAGGACAATCAGCACCAAACACCCCCCCAAAAAAAAACAGTTTATAAATATCAACATGATGACACAGCAAAAGCCCACATGACGAGCCATTAAATGACAAAACCAAGACGCCGTTTCTTAAGGATCTGCAAGCTGCCAACGCACGGTGCAATGCACTTTTCCATGACGTAGCTCAGCACTGCACCGAAAAAGGAGCCGTGCAACGCGAGCAAGCAAGAGTCTGAGTCAGTGTGGCGCTTTTCCTTACCTGCGCCTGAGCAGGTGGCCCCTGCAGACTCCCTGGAAGGCAGTTACGCTGCATCGCAGCTGCCCGAACCAGCGGGCGTTTCTGTGCCGTCTCCAGCAATGCTGAATCACCGCAGCCGCTTCATGCCGCGACCGCTCCAGCGCCAGGCGACGGCGCGTCAGATAGCCTCTGGCCATGCTCTGCAAAACGCAGGGCAGTCACAAAGGTTAATGTGAAGCTTCGAGTCGGGAACGAATGACTGACTCCACGCCTACAGATCACAATCTCGTGTGAGGTGTAAATCTACAACTTTTAAGGGGAAACACTGCTTCTAGAGCTTTTTTTTTATTTATGACTCAAACTTAACGAAATTTACATAGCACATCTGCCTTTACAATCTAGTAATAAATATGTAATTAGTTTTGAAATAGCTTAATTAGAATAGCAATTAATTAAAATTTCATTTGCAAAATTTAAAAAAAAATTTTAAAAAATAGAATAATAAAAACATAGCATTAAAGATATATTTGTGAACTAGAAAGTCTGCAGTATGCAATAAGGTATAAATGAAAACTCTAGGACGATTTACTGCTTTTTTACAACAGATCAAACTTTTCACTTTCAAAAGTAATTTTTACATTACATATTAAGACAAATAAAAAAAAAATTCTGTATCATATTTCGTACATGTATACCCCTTATTGCATATGGCACTAATGCCCCTAGCAGAAAAAGAAAAAAATGGTGAAGATCGGTTGCATAGAAGGTGAGATATGGCTTCTGTAACTAGTGAAGTGTTGGAAAAATTGATTTTGAGAAAACGGGCAAAAACATGTACGGGTTCATTTTCACAGCTCTGTCACGAATTGTTTGTGTGTGGGGGTCTAGTAGCCTCCGGGAACATAGTCTGCATGCATCTGGCCAGTGTTCCTCCTCTTCATGGCCCTCTGGATGTCGTCTTGTGAGTCGAAGCAGCGAGTTCACGATGTCGAGGTTCACCATGACGAACGACTTCGCGCTCTCGGGAGCTGCTGGATCGGCGCCGGCAACCAAAGCAGCTTTGCGTGTCGTAGCACAGTTGGACGAAAGCTCTTGAAGCTTTTCCTCGGCGTTTGTTTCTTTTCGAGCGATATCCGATGCGCTGAGCCACGGAGGATCATATCGCACGCGGTTATTCGAAGCCGCGGGTGTGTTCGCGGACGTCGACGGTCGACGCAGTTGCCGGAGCAGCGCGGTCGGGTTCGGTGTGTCGCACTTCGTTGGTGTTCGCCTGACCTTCGGCAGGTTGAACGGAGGCTCTAATAAGCTTTTCCTCGGCTTTTGCTTCTTTTCGAGAGATATCCGACGCGCTGAGCCACGGCGTATCATGTAACACACGGTCATTCGAAGCCGCGGACGTCGACGGAGTTGCCGGAGCAGCACAGTCGGGTTCGGTGTGTCGCACTTGGCCTGACCTCCGGCAGGTGGTACGGAGACTTTAATAAGCTTTTCTTCGGCTTTTGTTTCTTTTCGAGCGATATCCGACGCGCTGAGCCGAAGGGTATCATGTCGCACACGGTCATTCGAAGCCGCGGGTGTGCTCGCGGACATCGCGCAGTCGCCGGAGCAGCACGGCCGGGTTCGGTGTGCCGCACTTCGTTGGTGTTCGCCTCACCTACGGCAGGTTGAACGGAGGCTCTAATAAGCTTCCTCGGTCCTTTTCGAAGTTTTTTCCAACCTTGTGGCCGGTGTGGAACTTCTTCCGAAGAGCCCAAGAGCCTCCGGAGTTGGCATCTTTCAAAATCAAACAAGATGGCGGATCCGAAACCATGACCGGACGGCGCTCGTGGCCAATGAGAAAACGTCATTTGCGCACGTGATTCAGAACAGCCAATGCCGTGGCTAAATTTTGTTTTTTATTTCTGCTTCGTTCTCCTCAGCCAATGGCCGTGTTGTATTATGCTCGGCGGGAAGGAAAAGCGCGGGAGCGGGGCTTTCAAATGAGACCAAGATGTCCCCATTCTATCGCGTCGTTCTCGATCTATCGGCGGTCAAAGTGCACCATTTTTCGGGCTTTTTTTTCGGACGAAACATTTTCACTTAGTGATTTCAAATCAATGTCTTGAAGTAAATACGCGTTATTTTGCGAAAATATTTGTCGAGAATATGTAAAAATACCTATAAATATAAAAAAACACAATTTCAAAAAGTGATTTTTGTGTCTTTTTTTGTTTTAAAGAGCCGTGTCTCCCCTTAAAAGGCTCGGAAGTCAGGAAAATCAGTGACCCCAAATTATGACTCGTTAACAAACACATGTGACAGGGGTCATGGCAAGATGTGAAAAAGATGCCCTAGACACATCCAACTCAGTTGCATGAGCATTGCATGAAACCCTTTTACAGTTGAGGTTTCATGCAACCGGCATGCAACTAAGATAGCATATTAGTTGCAGCCATTGGGCTTCATAAAAAAAAACCCATAAACAGGCAGGGGTGGGACAGACCACACTGGCTTTAGAGCAATTTTCGGAGCAGAAAATCCGTATTTTGGAGCAGCTAAGGAGCAGAAGAATCTGCATTCTGGAGCACTGGGGACAAAAAATGTTCTTCTTGGAGCACCTTAGGAGTAAGCTGTGGCATCATTTTAAGAAAGAATCTCAGCCAGTTGCACCCAGTGGCGGATACAAAAGGGGGTCCGGATGTCCTGACACCCCCATCCTCCCTTGAATTCCACATGTGTAGAATATTAGAGCGGAGAAAAAGAGAGGAGGAGGGAGGGGGTTTCTGAAACTCCCCGCCTTCAGGAAACACCTACATCCACCCCTAGTTGTACCATCAGTTACAATTCAAGCAAGCTAGGTTTGTACTACAAGTGTTGAAAAATATTGAATAAGACTTCCCTGTGAAATATCTGAAATTGCACACAGATATTTTATTTTAGAAACAAATTTTTATTACCTCGTAGCATACCTTGTAGCACGTACGATGTATGATGCAAAGGTACGAGGGTTAGAATGTATGGATGTGTACATCGAATCCATCGAATGGATGGATAAAGGGACAGATAGAGCTGAACCAAAGAATAGGGCAGCGGTTTGTGCCACCTGGCAATCAAATAGTCAAGGTGGTCGACCGAGCATTCGATTTCCACTAAATCAAGCGTCACCGTGATCTTTGGCGCAGCGTGGCACAATTTCGGCCAATTTCACGCTTTTGGCGCCGCCAGGCACAGAAAATCGTGAACGTATCAAAATGGCGCAATTGGCGCAGCTGTCCCACCCCTGACAGTTTTCAGGCAGTATCATGCTAATTTCTAAAAGGCATGAGGATGTTTCAAATACTTTGACAACCAAACTTCGGCGAGTTGCACAACCAAAAGACCGAGACAAGAGGGTTGTGCCTGACCTGCAGCCTGACAACCGAGGCCCGCAACAGCTTGAAGTGTCGCCGCTGCAGCCACGCTCTGACGTAGCGCTGCACCGTGATGATGCGCTGCAGGATCTGGAGGTGCAGCAGCTCGTCCAGCTTGAGCTTCTCGCTCTCGCGAAGAAACACCTGCAGAGAGTTGCGAGTCAAATATGCACAAACACAAGAGCTGCTCGCAAGTCGTAATCTTGTCTCTATCCTGTATCCCAGAATGGGACATGTGGCTGTTCTACTAAACAAGCTTTCGTATGCACTCAGTTCAGGGCTCGTACTAAAACATTGTACGAATCGCACGAAACAGACATTCACGATTTATGAAACGCTGGCCTCACCTTTGTCTTTCCCATCTGATAGTTGTTGCGATCCAGGTTCACGCGGTGCAGGAAGTCGCGGATGTCGGACCGTGAGCTGATGAGTCCACGGGGAAGGAGCACCCGATACCGCTGAATGAACTCCTGAGACCAACAGAAATGAAGCAGAAATAATATATTCGGTACACGTATGTAGATCGCCACCATATTCGCTATGTGCATATAGACCACAAAATAGCATCAAATCTGTTAGAGAAAATGGCATACTCCCAAAAGTCTGTTAGAAAGAATGAAATACTTCCAAAAGAGGACACAAAGACTCCTTACTTATACCCCCACCACACAGAAAAGTTAAAGGGACCATGAAACTATTCTGAAATCGAATTATACCCACCGCACATCATGAAGGGTGTGAAAAGAAACCCAACACAGAAAAATAGGGAGCCAAAAGTCAGATTTGAGGCATTAAAAGTTCTAAAAAGCGGACTCTTTAGTACCCCTCTCTTTCAAAACCTCTCCATCATCTTTTCACTGTGACGCATCCGCGGTGCCTTGCGGTGCCAAACTACCTATGGCAACCAAATCCTCCTCACCTATAGGATAAAGGGGTATTCACACAGAAGAGAAATCCCTCCCTTTGCTCCCAAGAATGGGCATCCCGTGGCAACAATATCACGCTTTTGCCCGGAGCCGCACTAAGGTAGACGTCCCAGGGGGATAGAGGAGCTTTGCTCGGGCTGATTCCACGTCCTTTGAGTTGCATCCACTCATTCAACAAGCATCTTTCTTTTAGCAGGAAGCAGTTCGCATCTTCTGCGTCTAACGGCTGCTGCTGCCATAATCGAGTGTCGCTCGTTTCATGTACGCCTCCATTTTTCTACTCTCGTCAGCGCATGCAGAGTCCTGTCGTCGAGAGTGCGACCGCTAAATGCGATCTGATAACGCCGAGATCCCTCTCGGCTCCCCGTCGTTTGTGCGAGTGCTCGAGTCTGGGAAGGGAGTCCTGCCGTTTCTGCCGGTCACAGACACCACGCACATCCCTCCCCAAAAAGCATCCCTCGTGTGAATAGCAGAGGGAGGCTTTTCATTAAGAGACAACCTCAAGAGCACCGCAATCATAAAGATATACTTGGATCTGCATTTTGTTGCATAATTAATGATGCGACAGAAATCACCGAATCCTAATAATGTCCGTGGCCGCACACCATCTGTCGCATGGTAAACGAAGCAAGGGAAAGCCCGTCTGCGCCTGCGTCATGAAGCGGTCAAGCCTCGAGCGTAGTCGCATAACCTGCTCCCGGTCGTGCTTTCCACGCGGAGCAGAGTTTCGTTTTCTCACTGCCCAGCAGCACAACGGGGTTCAGGCACAGGATACGAAAATATGCATGGTCCGTAATGCAGGCATTGTTTTTAATTGCAAAGGCAGCAGCGCACTACCGGCAGCAGACGCTCTCGATCGGTAGGTATTACCGTATTTACTCGGAATATAGGTCGACCACGAATATAAGTCGACCCCCCAATCTTGAACTCTTCGACAAAAAAAAGAAAAATTCGAATATAGGTCGACCTAAATTTTTAAGAGAAAAACGGAGAAAAACGTATCAAGATACACGTTTATTAACAGCGTTAACGTATATCAACAGTGCCATCGCACAAATCTCACTGATTGGAGCCGCACGCTCCGTCGTCGTCAGAACTTCCAGAGAAGTCGTCGTCGTCCGATGCTTCGCTGGCGTCTTCAGCAGCGTCCTCGGCGCGCCAGACGACGTCGTCCTCGGTGCCGTCGAGAGCGTTTGAAATGCAACACTTCTTAAATCCGGTCTGGATGATGTCCGCTGGCAGGTCTTCCCACGCGTCCTTCACCCAAGTCGCAACTTCGCTGAGAGGAGCCTTCTTGCGGCGTCCCGTTGGGGTCTTGGCGGCGTCATCCCTCGCCAGCCACTCCTTGTAGGACGCAGCGACGCGGACCTTGAATGGCTTGTTCACCGCAACATCCAAGGGCTGCAGCTGAGACGTCATACCACCCGGTATAACGACCAGGTCCGTCCCAGCCTTCTGAATGGCCTTCTTTACTCCCGGGCAAATGTGGCCTCTAAAAGAGTCAAGGACCAGCATGTTCGGAAGTTCCAAGGCTGCTCCCGGTCGCTTCATCCAGACCGTTTCGAACCATTCCTTCACCATTTCCTCATTCATAAATCCCTTTTCATTTGCGCGAATGATCACTTTCTTTGGGAAAACCTCGCCTTTGGGGATGGTCTTGCGGCGAAACACAATGTAGGGCGGCAACTTCCAGCCATCAGCTGTGCAGCACAGCATCACAGTGAACCGTGTATGTTCATGCCCTGTCGTCAACAGGCGCACGTCCTTCGCCCCTTTCGTTGTTACCGTCGTGCGGCTGGGCATGTCGAAGTAGACGGGGGTTTGATCCGCATTTCCAATCTGGCCGAGAAGGTAGTTTTTTCGTGCCTCAGCTTGATTACGTAGCGCTGAAACTCCACCAGCCGCTCCTCGAACTCCGCTGGAAGACGCTGGCAGATGGTCGTTCTGCGACGAAGGGAGAGTCCGTTCCGCCGCATGAACTTCTGGACCCAGCCCCGACTTGCTTTGAAGGTAGACCGGTCGATCCCGTCTCGCTGCGCCAACTGCCGAGCTTTCATCTGAATATCCTCGCAGGACACTTGCAGCCCTTTCGCACGCTCTTCTTCCACGTGAAGTCTCAGCTCTTTCTCGAGGGCATCGTGCCTCCCGATTGTAGGGCCGCGAAAGCTACGACGTAGTCCACTGCACGCGAAAAGTGCGTCCCGTTGCTTGCGCCATCCTCGAATCAACTTCTCATTGATGTTAAATTCTCTCTGAGCGGCGCAGTTATTTGAGCTCTCAGCAAAAAGTATCACTCGACGCTTCAACTCTGCTGTGTAGCTTATTCGACGAGACATCCTCGGAAGAACGGCAAAAGCAAAACGTCTATGGCAGGAGCAAAACGTCTATGGCAGGAGCAAAAGTCAGAAGAAACGGAGACAAAGGCGTAGCAAGAGCAAGACAACGAAACACGAAACGACGCCGACGACGCAGCACGAAGCGGAGCAAGCCAGCAAGCCACCAGCCGAAGTAGGGACGAGGGGGATTCGGCCGGGCGCGCAACGCAGCACGCCAAGCCAGCCTCGCTGCTAGTTTCGTATTTCGCTTCTCCAGCTCGCTCCGGCCCCTTCGGCCTTCGGTCTGCTTCGGTCGCAGATCGCGTGGCGTGCGGATGGCCAACAGCGAGTGCGGTGCGCTTCTTGTTCAACCTTTTTCCTGTATAATTTCCTTCTTTCATTTTTGGACTCTATTCTTATATGCTCAATACAAACAGAATGCGCTACGAATGTACGTATATTAGCGCTGCCGACCCAACTAAGGAGCGGCGGGTGGGACATAAAACTAATCGCTCGGTCCGCTCGCCAACTTTGACCACGAATATAGGTCGAAATTCTTTGGTTACGATTATAGGTCGACCCTTAATTTTGGAGAATAATTTTGGGAAAAAAAGGTCGACCTATATTCGAATAAATACGGTACTATGCAGCACTTGCAAGTGCGCCTTCGAAGGAACGAAACATTTTTAATTTATCGGCTTCTTCCACCGGCAAACAGCGAGCACTTGCAGATTTGGGACTCGAAAATCCGGTTTTGGCGGCCGAGCAGTGGCTTTAGGGGCACACATTGAGGGCGGACTGAAACGACCTTGACTTCTAGATGCGGAGCATCTCTTCCCTCGGGTCTATGTCCCGCGACGTCGGCATGCGTAGTCCGCACTCACACTACGCATGCGCAACTCTCCTCCTTCTCTCTCTCAACAGCTGCGCATTACTCTCTCGCGCTCTCTCTCTCACCAGCTGCGTGCACTTCGCGTGGTTCGCCTCTTACTCACACCACGCGCGCATGCGCAACTCTCCTCCTCTAGTCTCCTCTCCTTCAAGTAGGCGCGCTGCGCGCGTTCCCCCGGAGGAGTGAAAGGAGGATAGTTTCTGGGCGCGCGGGTCGCAGCGCCACGCCAGGGCTTTCCAGTGGGGTGGGCTTTCCCCGCAACTCTGCGGCTGTCGTCTGCTAGCGTTTCTCGGCCGCTCGCGTCGCCGCAGCCCAAATCCGGCCGGCCAAAAGAAATCAGTCAAGAAGGGAATAAATTAATTATGATCCGCGATGCTCCGCATCACCCCATAATTCCCCTCGGGAAGATGGTGTAATTTTTTTTGTGTGGATGGGGATTTTAGACGCTTTTCCTGCATGTACAGTGCTGCAATCTATATAGGAACCCAGCCTAAGCTCTCTTAGTCTACAGTAAATTCAGCCGGACCAGAAAACATGCAGAAGCATGGTTCGACGGACAACGGTACCTCGAAGGGAAGACGGACACTGTAGCCGGACTGTCGGATCCGCACTGTCTCCAGCATCCCGGTGTACCTCAGCTGCTGCAGGATGACCTTCTCGTCGAACGAACAGGGAATCTGCACCGGAAACCAGTGTGCTTGTGTCAATCTCCAAATTTCCACGTGTTCATTTCAACTGATGCCATAACTGGAACATATTTCAGACACTCTAATATTTACCATTTCGACAAAAGCAAACGAGCTGCGATTTGCTATTACATAGTTTGCTTTGCACCAATGAAATCAATCCTTCATTTCGATCTTTAAATAAATTTTGTCTGAAAATATGCAATGCAGCCATAAGAGTGCTTGGGGTAGGGACAAAAGCAAATAATTATACACATAACTGACACAATCTCAAATTTTACACGGTTGACTTTTTGCGCTTTCCAGATTATATGGTAATTTATTAGTGAATGGTCCCAAATACGTAATCCCTCGTAATAACAAAATCTTTTTTTTTTTTCGAATTATCGCTTTTATCGAAATTCAACTGTGGTCTTGACCGAAATGGACATATTCTTTACCAGATTATTTTAAGTGTATCAGTGGCCGACCACGCTCATTACGAAGGCCGCGGTGCCGAAAGCATGCAAACCTACACGGAGGCACGCATGGAGACACTTGTGTCTCTCTCCCTTCTCCACGAGGCAAACGGCAAACTGGGAAAAAGGAGTAAATACCGTAATATCCCGAGTCATCGCCCAGTCACCCCACTTTTTGGGCCAATATTGATTTCCAAAAAACACCGAGTCATCGCCCACCCCTTCAAATACCCCAACGCTGACTCCGCACGAACATTCATCCTACCCGAATGACGCGGCCGCGGACCTTACAGTTGGAGGACGTCCGTGACAAAGTAAAACGAAGGAGAGAAAGACACTTCTCTTTGTTTACGCATTTCCTCCGCGAGCGACCTCGAAGTCGTAGTGTATCCGTGCGAAAAGAAAACGATGGAGATAACAAAATAAAAGTTTGTTTTGCTTACAAAAAAATCGTCCCGACAAAAAAAAAAAAGTCGGAAAGATAACACAAGCAGTAACCCATTCAGGGATCGCGAGGTAAGCGAACGCCCCATATCCTGGAATGTAACCGCGGAGTGTAAGGTCAAAGTCTGTCTCCGCCGAAGTAAGGTCGCCGCGAACCCGCTTCTTCTCCCGGCACGTCGCGACAGCGGTTTTGCAATGTTTAAGACAAAGCCAACGGGTAAATAAAGCTTTGCTGGAACGCCGCACACAGACGTTTGTAGAGCGTCCCATTTCGAGCTCCGTGTTCGTGGTGCCGTCCACGCCACGCAGCAACGCCGCCTTAACCCGCGTTGATAGCACGCCGTGCACGAACGCACGCATGTATGCACCAAACAAGAAAGTTGCACAAGAGCTTGCGATTGACAAGGCGCCCGACTTGGCCCGACGCCAAAGTATTTGCCAACGCGATCGCCGGCTTTCCCGCTTTCCCAGCATCGCTCTTCGTCGCTTCTTTGGTCCGCTCGCTCGCTCGCTCGTTGCGCCTGGTTAGTTTTTCTATTTTCTTGTGGACTTTTTTTTTTTTTACTAACGAGGAGAACATAGCGGTGTAACGTGCTTTCACGGAACAAACGTTCGCGCTGTATGCCGATCGGCGGTGTTCATGGCGCGTATGCAAGCAACGGACTTCGCGATAGTAAAACATTCTTTCATGAGCATTTTTTGTATAAAACAATAAAACTAATTCGAGTTTTGAGTTTAATGTATCTCTTCTGCAGCCGCGCTAGATACGCACAAAAAATGGGCGTTTTTTCCGACTTTTTTTAACTTTTTGTGCTCACCCACTGAGACATGGCCCACCCAACTTTTATGACTTTAAGGCAACAGGGCAGTGGGCGATGACTCGGGTATTACGTAGGTGACGGAGGGCAGAGCTGGCTGAGCGCCGCTCCCGATGCCGATGCGCCGACATAGGGATGCGGGCAGGGGCAGCATCAACGTTTCGATGCTACCCACAGCGCCCGCGGCGGCGGACGGCTGCCCGACTCCTCTCAGAATCGGGTCAAGGGAGCGACTGAGGCCCGGAGGAGATCATCCCTTCAGAAGCCCTCAACACGCATGGGCGTGCCTGCGGCGCACTGCATGCGCATTTCCACCGTATGGGGAGATCGGGAGTGTCTACAAAAGTTGGTTAGATCTCAAGGTTGACAAAAGTGGCTGGCCTAAGTCCGAAATCGCCAAAGAATTTGACATTTCGGCATCGGCTGTTCAACACTGTCCATCATTTTGCAGAACAAGCAAGGCGCATTAGATGGGTTCAAGAATTTCTCATGTAGGAGAAAGCGCGCCCTCGACCCAAAGATGAAAGATCACCAACTACTTCGAGCACGTCGAATTCTCTCTGCGAGCAGGCTTGCCGAGCCAGTACACGATTTCCATAACTGCAACGATCTATACAGGAGTGTGTGAAAACATGTTGGCAAAGCCACCGAGGATGACTCTGATTCATTTGCGCTTGTCTATGTGTATGTTGCCGTTGTTGCTCCTGTCACGTATGCTGCGATCGTAGACCTTGCGTGCGGCAAGGGTGAACACCAAGCGACGTCGGCGAGGCACCTCGGAAAACGCCGACGACAGCGGAGACACGGAACATCCTGCGGCTCCTTTCAAACAAAGTGGAATGCAGCAGCGGTGACAGTTTTGTTGCGATACCTGGAGCAGTTCAGCGGGGAACTAACGCCCGGATGAACCTATCCGCAAACTTCACTCAATCATTTTTTTACTCAGTAAAGCTGCCGCAAGATGTTCATAACCAAAGTTTGTTTGATTAAATATACGATCAGAGGTTCCCAGTGTACCCGCCTACCTTGAAGGCTGCTGGCACTGTTTTAGTTTTTGGCTCTATCGCTTTTATAGAATTACCGCATATATCGAATTTCTTCGCCGTCCCACTGACTTCAGATTATTTACAAGAGATTACTGTACATCATTTTTCACATCAAATACTACTGCATCCTTAGGAATATTGACCACCATAGGCATCAAAGGCATTCTATAATCGCGGCATAGAAACAAATTACAGTACACGTGGAAGTCATACCTTGTCTGCATTCGACTTGATGCACCGGACAAAGAATGGATTGGCCTGGCTAATGGCTTCCATCAGGTGACTGAGGACACCTGTAATAGGCAGCATAGAATGTAAAAGTGCACAGACAAGTCCACATTGTCTTCACAACTGGACAAAATAAAGTCATAACATTAATGAGTATTATACGAAGAGTAATGCCATATATAAAAGAAAAATCTGGTGTTCTCCCAAAAGCAGAACATCACTGAGAACAGCAAAATGAAGGTACTTCCGAGGCATCTCACTTACTGGCACAAACATTTTCAAGGAGAAGTTTTAAACACAATTTAGTATTAGAGGTAACATCCCGAACATCCTTCTAAATGCGTCGTCGAGATGCCACCATTGCATTATATGTCCGGGCAACAGAGCCTGCGCGGCCACTATTACCCAAAAACATAAAGAGCAAGTATACGAACACTTGTCCGAATTGGCACCCGTGCAAGATCTCTAAACTCCCAAGGTTCAGAGTTCAGAGTTCAGAGTTCAAAGTTCCAAGGTTCAGAGTTCAGAGAAGACAATGCGAGCAAAGTAAAAGGCTGCAAGTAATAAATAGAGGGCCCCGGCTTGCCTGGAACTGTGCGGTCACCGTTGGCGGCTGCCTTTCTGCCCGTACGCTGCTGCGGGTGAGGGGTCGAGTCTTGCCCACCACCGTCTTCACACTCTGCAGGTTCTTGAGACCCTGAGGTGAGGGCCAATAGCCGCATGTCAACATCCCAACACCAAAAAGCCTAATCAAGGTTAAATTCCAGTTTGGGGAAAACAATGAGCGAGCCTTCTTTTGTAATGTTACCAAACGGAAGTTTTCCTAAAGTGAAATTTATGCCAAGAAGTGCAACAGAGAAAAACGTGTTCAGAGTGCTCATAGGTCTACCTTTCTTTAGCGTCAGTGGACTGAAAATAATAAAAACAACTGTGCAATGTAAACAAATGAAACTTTCTGGGAATACTTCCGAGATGTTGGTAGATGTAAATATACAATTTTTCCAAATCAACTTTTTTGTGGAACTTCTTTTGGGGGGTAGTGTCGACCTTTTGAAAAGTCAAGCTGTTAACGAAAATTGCTTTTACAGAAAATAAATCACACAGTTAATACAGAAAGACTGCTACTTGTGTGCACATACTAGCTCAATATACAATATCTTACAGCAGAACATAGTGAAGATGAACATATCAGAAACCCAGAAGCATCTCAGGATTACGAGCTAATAAAAACGTCATGACTGAAGATAACCAACACTAAATTAAAAACAAGATGCCAGAAAAAGATTTTTCTATGCAACCGAGAGAGTGATTGAACAATAATCTAAAAAAGCAGAAAAATAAACAAAAAAACATGTCCAATAATTATGAACCAGCGCCTACTCATGCCTTACCAACTCGCCCAATCTGCTGTACTAAAAGATGTATACTCTCGCAAACCTTTGAGTGTATAGAGAATTCTGAAGAGCGAAAATTTGAAGAGTAAAGACAGCTATACATCAGCTAAAGCTATGTCACTCTGCCCTGAAACCAAGCAAATGGAGCGATCAACTTCACCTTGTCCATCCGGCTGCGAGATCTGGTGTGGCGGTTCTTCCTGAAACGGCATAACAGCACTTTTAGAAGCTACGCACTCGTAACATCAATTAACTGGTCCAGAAATTATCCTTTCGACATATATCATTTGAACTCCTTATGTTTAGCGTTTTCTCTGTCAACTTCATGCTTCGACCATCTTTGTCATTTTGCATTCTGCATACTTTTGCACTAAACTTACGTGCATATACGTTAAAAAAAAAAAAAGCGAAAATTGAGTGGTCTTGCGTTTACAGTACAGTTACAGCGATCGCTGCGACACATCACGGCGAAGTCGTTAAGCATCGGCGTCACGTTCACGCACCGTAGGGTGTGTGAACAAAAGCGTTTGGAACAAAATGCACTAGTGATTGTTTTGCTCTAAACGCTTTTGTTTCTTTTTTCTTTTTTTTTCTGTTCCGGAGCGTGTAGAAGGCGCGTCTCTTGACACGAGCTCTTGGCAGTGACAGTGCTATGGCGACACTTTGCTATCGATTACTTCTTTGTATTGTTCCAGAGAGTGCACGCAGTTGGCATCGGGTACTACAAAGTATGGCATCACCCTAAACAGAAGAACATTGAGGCAACCCAGTCGAAGCTGTGGCGTACCTTGGTGGCAACGCACCCGCTTCGCCTGCAGTGGACCCAGGATCGAATCCCGCGGGCAATCTTTTTCAATGATTTGGCAACGTTGACGACGGGACACTTTATGCCCTACTACGACAACTACGACGGACGTCACTTCCGGCGGTGGAAAGAGGCCACAACAGCCACCGTTGTAAAAGTGCACCTACATCATGATCTGGTTGGCCCTCTCCATCACCCGCGCCTCGTTGGCGCAGAGGTGGGTGTCACCACGGTGGACCGGGCAGAAGGTGGCACCCCAGGTTTCCCTGACACCCGCTGACACCGAACGACGACCGCCTCGACGACGACACGCCCTGGTTCCTGCACCGGCACCAAGGGACGACGGTCGGGAAAGCAGAAGACGCACGCGAGCCCACGGCCAAATGAAGCACCGTTCAGTGCGGGCACAAGATTACTCCTCAAAGTGCCGCGCAGACTACGCAGTCTGCACGGTAAGTCGAGTCTCGTTAATTCAAACTTCGAGGGGGACCGAAAATTTGTTTGAATAAAGCAAAGTTTAAATTACCGGGAGTTTCCTCCCATAGAGACGCGTAGGATGGGACCTGCATGTTAGTTTGAATTATCCGCAAGTTTGAATTAATGAGTGTCGTACTGTACTAGGAAGCGGTTCTTGTAACAAATGGGAGTGGTATACGAGCAGAACCTGAATGATCACAAAAACTGACACAGTTTTGCGAGAACTGCTGACGAAAACATTGGAAAGAGGAACGTACGCGACAAGGTTGTCCGTGCGTTTGTAGCTCAGTGGCTTCTTGACGCCGCCGATGGAGCGACCTGCAGGGAATGCGGGCAGTTTAGTCACGAAGAATCAAAGTTTCTACACCCAAAATACAATTGTGGGGATCAAATAAATAAGTTGCAGATTCACAAAAAAAAATGCAACGATACCGTAAAAGAATTACAGAAGGCAAAAAATCTGCGAAGCGCATTTGGCACGTCAAAGCTTGGCATGACCGAGCAAAACTGCGCACGCCGACTCCTGTGCCTTCCTTTCTTTACGTTGCACCGACGCGCGAGGGAAAAACAACTCCTCCAGGAGGGGAGGCCCTTCTGCACTAGCAATTTCCCCACACCGCACGACTGCGTTTCGAGCAGTCGCCGCTCTCGGAAAAACGAGCGTGCACGGTACCTCTACTGCATCATTGCCTTCTCAAAGCATAATATGGAGAAGAAGACACACTGCACCCTTTTGCAACCCAAAACGTAATACGATGATGATACAATGGAGCTTGAATGCTCCATAATGGAAGAAAAGGATCACAGCATCGCGACCGTCTGTAGTCTCACCGTGGGAGGCAGGCTTCTTCAGGGCATGGTAGGAGCGAAAGAACGCCCTCAGGATGGCCCAACGGAACACGGCCACGGGGTCGGCTCCGACCAGCTCCCGCACCAACGCCACACTTGAGCTCTTCAGCACCATCACCACGTCTGGACGCATCAGGTCCAGGTTCTTCTCTTTGAAGTCCTGCGCATAATTTAGAAAAGAGAATTGCAGCTTAAACCAGGCTTCAAAAGTTGGCGACAACGGGGAGCTGCCACCAACCATGTCCCATCAACGTCACAAAAATAAAAGGCAGGTGGCAGGTGGGCATTGTGCCAGGTGGCAGGTAGGTCTCAACGGTGGCACTGCAAGCTGCACCACCATGCTCCTTAAAACAAAAGACAATGAATTACCGCATTTACCCGAGTAATAGCCGCACTGTTTATGAAGAAAACCTGAGGGTTCGCTTTTCCGCCGAGCACGCAGATTGCCAATCACCGCGATCGACAGCATGATTCCTGCAGATTACAATACAGGACAGAGATAACGTCTTCGTGCAAAAGACACCATCTGTGAAGATTGCGTTTGTATGGAGAATCATGTTCTCGATCTGGGTATTCAATATGTTGTTTATGCACAACGCAATGATTGGCTGTATGTGTGTTCCGTGGTAAAGTAGGCGCAACGGCCTTGTTCAGTAAATAGTGTGAATATTACTCGAGTAAATACGGTATAGGAAGCACTCACTTTCGGTACAACTATTGCAAAGAATTTTGACGGAGCAGGTATTTGAGAGACCAATCTTTTCATTACAAAAGAATGGGCAACTCTTTCGGGCTGGCAGCAATGGTGGCAGTCTAAAGTTCTACCATAAAAACCTGAATATGGGTTAAACCGGAATATACATCAAACCCCAATTTACAAATTGCGAAAATAAAAAAAAAAGTTTTTTAACAAGAAAGTGCAATCTTACTCTAGGAAAAATATTTGACGAAGAATAAAGCCCAGCAAGAAACCACAGCACATTTGTTTTCTTTGCACTCACTTTGCACTTGCGTGCAATAAAAAATGTGTGCAAGCGTTAGGTACTTAGATTCTTCAGAACCTTCGTCCGACGACGAGTCCTTGTTGCTGTCCATGACCCACTATGCATTGTCTGATATGCCGTCAATTGCGTTGCTGGTGCTGCACTTGCGGAACCACTTGCACACCATTTTGCTAGCGAGTGACTTTCACACAGACACCCAGGCACAGACAGTTGGAAGTGGCGGTCGCCGCAGACGGCCAGCGGGTGTCAGATTACCGTGCATTTCTGCACGTGCGTTACCCTTTCACTTGAAATGTATCTTACACTGCCGTCTGCTTCCTCTCATTCTCGCTCAGAGGAGGAGCGACGACGACAACATGAGGAACAGAAGTAGCACAAGAAAAAGAAAATGGCGGCACCAGGCTTTTTTTTGTTTTTCCACAAATGATCAGTATACAAAATAAAAGTATACCTTTTCTAATGCTTTTCCAAAAAAAAAAAAAAAAAAATTGACCCATATTCTGGCAGGTGCCAGCCAGAGTGTTGCGGCATTTCCTGGATACAGCGTCTCTGGACACGTTGTGGAGCACTGCAGCCCGTCATCGAGTGGCTCTAGCAGGGCACCGACAACTCTAGCCCCAACAAAGGCCGAGGTGCATGGCCATTTACAGAAAGGTACCCACCTTTATCTGGTACTTGACCCTGCTCGCGTAGTGGTGCACTCAGAAAGGCATTCTCCCGCTTCTGGGGTACCTCGTAGAAGGGGCTGTTCTTGTGCTGGTTCTGGAACTTCTGGAGCAGCATGGCGTTCTGTGGGCCCCGAGAAGCTGCAGCGTCGTTCAGGAGCGGGGACAGACGCGTTTACCACTGGACGGCAGCAAGCAGAAAGCAAAGAAGCCTCCCCAACATTTCAATTAAGATGATGAAAAGAGTACATATGGTTCTATTACAGCGCCTCTAATGAGCCTCTAAATCCTTCCCTCGGTTTTCATTTAGACCAGCATAACTGGGTAATACATCAGGATACCGTAATCCTGGCGGTGGCACGGTGGGCGGGAGTAGAGAGCGGCAGGCACACATTCCTCTTGTCTTCGGCAAAGTTTTCACGACCAACCCGCAAGGTCTCGACACCCCGTATTGTTATACTGACACCCGTGATCTATTTTGGTGGCACCTTGGGGCACTCCAATGCGCTGCACAGAATAAAAATCTAAACGCATCAACTCGAAGGCACATTCCAGACACCACAGACAATGTTACAGGATCGACGTTATGGAGACCATTTAGCAGCTCTACACAGTTTCCTGGTTCCCCGTGCTTAGTTCGACTTCACACTGGGCGTTCTATTGTACAGGAGTTCCTGAGGAACCGTGTTTTTCGGCCCGGGTAATAAACTATACATTGCAGAAAGCTCAAACTCTGTGAGAATGTGACGCTGGCAGTTGGGATAGAAGGCAAAAATTTAAGAACATTTCGTTACCTGGCTCAAAAGATAATCGAGAAAAACTAAATTTTTCTAAGGCTGACGTTTGCCTAAGCCAAATATTGTCCTGTAACATCTATTTTAGTGAAAAAAAAACCTGTCAGCGAGAAAGGATATTGTTTTCTTTTTTGCTGACAAGCTTCTTTTCCACTGAAATAGATGCTACAGGCACCCTCAGTGTCACTTTATGTTTTGACGATATTAGGCTTAAGCAGACATCGGCTCATAGCGGTAAATTTTGTTTCCTTCAATTATCTTTGGATCCACGTAATGTCATATTCTCAAATTTTGCTTTCCATCCCAACCACTAGCATCACATTCTCACGAAGTTTGAGTTTTCTCGCGATGCATAGTTGATTTACGTGGGCAGTGAAACACTGTTCTCTTTTCTTCAGGAACTGCCTAACAGACCTTGATTTTGACCAAGATTTCGGTCTGTTGAAAGAAGAGTTTGTTGTATGCAGATATGAAGTTGAGTCAATGGTATGTAGAGGGAATTTAGCCGAACTTCACAAATCGGTATGTTATATCCAAATGTCTGTTGTAACCAGGTCTGTTGTAATGAGCTTAGACTGTAGTGTGAAGGGCAGACAAGGACATGGACATGCAGACGGTACTAGCACTATACTCATCAACTGCCATTTAATGCAACCATAATTGCATTAAAACGACTTTTTGAATATGCCGTCGTTGCTCATGTAAGAGCTGTGCTGTTTATAAACAAAGCGTGTGGGTCCACTTTCCCGCAGAGCACGGGAATAGTGAATTACCACGATCGGCAGAAAAATGGCAGCGATTTAGGGAACAGAGATAAATTCTTCACGCGAAAATGCTATCTGCTCAGATGGCATTTTTATGAAGAATAATGTTCTCGACATTGTTATTCGCTGCATTATTTAATGCAGAGCACGATAACTGACTGTGAGTCCTCCAAGAAAGTAGACGCAAGGGCCTTGTTCATAAGAAGTGTGGCTATTACTCGGGCAAACACGGCAGCATAGTTGCATCAGAGTGGTAGTTGTGAGCATAGCACTAGTCCCGTCTTCGTGTCCATGTCCTTGATGGTCTTTGCAATATTTATGTTCATTATGCTTAACCAACTGGTCCATTTTAATATTTTAGTATTCTACTGCCACAGTTGCCCGAGACACAGTTACACAAAAACATTTCCAGGTCCCCCAAACGCCGACTCACTTGCACTGGTCGTTGAGGAGGCAGAGCAGTCCGTGAGGCTTTCCCTCGATGAGACTCTGGGCAGCCAGTGTTGTCCGTAAATTCAATGTTCTTCCAGTGAATGCCCTCCTTCTGATATTCCTCCTGCAGGCAGCCACGCGTGCACAAGTACGAAGGATTAGCAAGTCGAAGGATGTGCAATGCAAAGTGACTCGAGACGTACAACTACGGTTTCAGATCACGGTGAAATGTTCTAATTGCTGTGGCAGTGCATGATTAGCATCGGGTGAGGCTGTTTCTGCGTGTCTGGACAAAAAGATAATGCTGATAACACTTGTAGGGTGCAACACATGGGCAATGTATGTGTGCCACCCCTTATCTACCACCCACACCAACGGGTATCATGAAGGTTAAATAAAATAAATTTAACAAACATACTGCAAAAGCAGCTTTCTTCTAAATATCAGCTTGTTGAAAATTTAATATTGAAAGGTGCCTGTTTTGTAGACTGTGGTTTTGTATATGCAATTCAGGTTATGTGCAGCTACAAATGAAAGGTCATAAACGACCCATAAATTGTGTTCAAGAAACCAATTTCTTGACAATCTTTAAGCTGGGCTACACTGGAGAAAATTAAGTATTACAGATAGTCGTTACAAGTGGGGCTCAAATTGGAAGTGGTGGTCGATAAATATTTTTACGAATTCTCTTCTTTTACCTGCTCATACTTGAAGACATGCTGGTTGAAATAGTTCTGCAGGTGCTCGTTGGCAAAGTTGATGCAGAACTGCTCCGAAGTTGTTGTGGTCACCAAAGTCCTCGAACCCAAAGATATCGAGCACACTCTATGCTGTTTCCCTAAAATAAAATAATTCCACACAGACGTCATCAACCCCCCTTTCTGTATAATCAACGGTCAGCCTCAATTAAAACACACACAGTTGTACCTAACGTCCTTATGCGGGCAGACCCAGTTAAAATAACCCCCATCACTTCCGCTAAATGTTTTCTTTTCGCATGAGGAATTCATTTCAAGTGCTCTCACATCTACACACAGTGAGTCTCGCTCAAAATATGATGCGTCTTTCAGCACTTTTCCATAAGTAAAGCTGTGACACAAACAGGCTGTCACGTAAAAAGGACACCGATCCGGCGTGCCTCGAGGTAAAACTGTTAGCATAAAGAGGACACCGACCCTGTGTTCCCGGAAGTCCTTAGCAGAGAGCAGAGCGTGGTTGACTTGCATCACAATCCAGTCAAAAAGTGCTCCGTAAAGACACTTGGCCATGGCGTCCTCGTGGCTATTGCCTGAGTACAAAATAAATGGCGGATTACACTTGTCAACTCATTTTTCTCATAAAATGAAGTGCAATATGTGAAATTAAACAGCATGCATGCATTAATGTTAGCAAATCTGTTAGGAGCTGGTAACCTTTGAACATCAACAGATTTTCTTTGTCTTTTGCTTGTAAGAGTCCGTTTTGGTTGAACTGCTGCAGCCTTTTGAGGTTTTCCTCTGGCAATCCATCTTTGCTTTCTTTCATTCTTAAAGCTACTTGCTTGAGCGTGTGCAAATAAAACGCAAAACAAGTCTCGTGCTCTAGCAGCAGATGCATAACTGCGGAAGCTACGCTATCCGACGTTGAGTACAACACTCCGACTGGCAACTTGGTACCGACACAAATGCGGCGATAGCTAACATTGGTAGCGCCGCAAGTGGGTGTCCATTTGGCTCACCTCTGGCATCTTGTAACTGATGACCAATGTCTCCCCTGGAGCTTTGTGCACGTTTGGTTGTGAGTGCAGAGTTGAGCGTTTCTTCCTTCACCTGGAAGCGAAGGGAGATTAACCAAACCCCACTTCCTTATGCCCCTGCCAATAGACCCCTTTTCTTTGCGAACGCCTACACCAAACGGTGCTTCAGTCTTCTACCATCCAAGGAACTTCCGGTTCATGAAAAGAACGAACAAAGCTCCACGTTAACGCTGTCGCTTGAAACACCATTTTACCGTATTACACCATTGTAGGTCGACTCGATTGTAAGTTGACCCCCAAAACTGCACATCAGCAAAAAAAAAAATCTTTAGGTGCGTATTTTGTTGGGAACACGTGAGAACGGCAAAGAATCCGTTTCGAAAGCCCAGCTGGCCCAGCCTCCAACTGCGCGATCAATGCCTTACTGGCTGTGCTGGCTGTGCAAGCACGCGCAGGCGCCATGAGATGGCCAAGCGTTATCGAACCAGGAAGTTCACGTTGAGGCGGGACAACTGGAGCTGCTCACTGTCGTTCTCACTCCGTCCGCTGACTCAGACTAGGACTCGCGTCCACACTGGTGATGTCAGTCCTGTCGTCATCACTGCTATGTTCTCGAAGCACGCCGTCGGCGTTGTCCAACGTAAATCTCGCGACTTCAAAATGACAGGATCAACCGCGATCTTCCGCCAGCTTGCTCGGCGATCGCGCTTGCACATCATGGGTAGGGACCGATTGCACACTTCTCGCAGCGTGACGTTGACAAGCCTGAGTTCCAACTCCGGAACCAGACTTTGGCCTACGGAAGCCTCTTTGTTTGCCGTCACAGTTCAAGACCCCGCCACTGCAAAACCCACTGGAGCATCACCGCGCTCCACGCCGTGTCGAACTTTGCGTCCAACAGCGCAGTTGTTGGTTGCTTCTGAGTGAAGAATGGCCATAAACAAGCAACCGAAAATTTAAACTGCCCAAATCACGCGTGTCAAAAAAAAAAAAAAAACGTAGTTAGCGCTTTAGCATGATCTTGTCACTCGATCAAACGATGTGCGACCAGTGAATCGTGCGAAAAACTGCGAAGAGAAGCCGCGGGTGAGTGAGCAATGAGGCTGTTCCAGCGGCCTCTGGAGGGCTCTTACAAGAAGTGCCGCTACCCCGGGAATCGCGCGGCACGTCGCTGTTCACCGCCGATACAACCGAGGTTAATTTGTGAATCGCTATCAATAATACTCGTTCATGCAAATAAAAAATAATTAATTTGTAAAAATGAGTGCACAGAGTAGTCCAATGTTAGGTGCAGCCGGCTGAACTCGTAACAAGCCGAGTGTCCACGTATATCGCGATTGTTTCCGTTTTTGCCGACGTGAAATGCTTTGGTTCGATTATAAATCGACCTCCCACTTCAGATTTTCAAAAATTGAAAAAGGGTCGACCTACATTTGTGTAAATACGGCAGCCACCCGATTCTACAGGTGGATGCCAAAAAACCAAGAAGTGCGAGATCTGTTCAAATGTTCTTAATATTCTTGCAAACCAACTTGTTCTCCAAGACGTTAGATCGTACAGCCGAAAGCCCTCGCTAAACCTCCAACTTCGTTGTTCCGTGTAGCATTTATGCCTTCTAGAACTGATGACGTAAACAAGCTCGACAGGCTTGAAAAGACGGAGCGACCAAAAGGTCGGATGCAAGCGGCAGTTTGTTTGTAAACAGTAAAAGGGTCCATCGACAAATGGTGCAACCATGGCAGACCTTGTTTGGTTCAAAGAGAAGGGTACAAGAAGGCTTACCCCTAAAAGAGACGATATTAGAGAGAGGACCTCGGGGTTCTTCACTTGAACTGCTTCGTCGCCATGATACGTCGACTTCTGCAGAAAATTAGGCAAAAAAGCGCCCGCAGCATCAGAGGGGAGTTTGTTTAGAAACTATGAAAAGCCTCATAAGCGGAGTGAAAGGAGATAACTAATTAATTTAGGTTATGTTAGGTTGGGTCATGTTAGGTAAGGTAAGGAAGGCAAGCTCAGGTTAAGCAAGGACAGATCCAAGAGGTACAATTGGAAGAGAAACCACATACCTTGCTGAACTCAATGTTCCCCAAGTGCAGGACAGCAGAAAGTACTCGAATCAACCTGGAAACATTAGGCACAGAAACTGTAGAACCCAAGGAACAAAGCGTCCAGGTTGCTTGATGACTCGTGTCCCATCTTTTCTTTAACGTAAAAATTTTGGAAAACTCCGCCGAGCTAGGTAAGCAATATGAAAGGGGCACTTAGTTAACTATAACCGATTTCGTCATGTGCGCCCGACATTTAACAGGCTCGAAGATAACGACAGATTACGACCTTTTGGGCCCGCACACAGTCGCCCCTCGAAAGGTGGGGCACGACAAAGAAATTGGTTAGAGGAGTTTACTAAGTGCACCTTTCCTATCTTTTCATATAAATAAATTTAGTCTACACAAAAGATGCATCGAAAAATGTGTCTAAGCTGGCATGTAACAATCCAACCAAGAGATCAAGAGGGAGCTCCTTTACTCTTTTCCGCTTGTCGAGGTTGAATCTCCACCATCTCCATGGATTGCATGGAGCCTCGTGTGTTCAAATGCTTCGTCTCGTGCCTTCTAGTGTGTAACACTGGCTCTGCATTGAGGCAAATTCACAATCGGAAGAGTTGGCAGGTGACAGCACGCTTTCACATCAATCACGAATATGTAAGCTGGCAATCATGACACGGCAGAAACTGTCCAAAGTAAAGTCAGCTTTTCTGAAAAACTCTTTGTTACATCAGTATTCTTCACTATACCAGACTTCCACTATAATGAGTATCCTTACTACATATCAAATAAAGAAGATGTTTCACTGCAAGTACTATAAATTAGTAACACAATCGCACAAAAAGAAAAAAATTGTCTCGTAATATGTATCATTCTTTCAAGATTTTATTACACTAGAGCTGTGCGAATATCAAAATCTTTCGAAGCAAATCGAATCGATTAATAAAGGTTATGAATCGAATCGAACTGAATATTTTCGAATACGAATAGTAGTTTCGAATAAGATTTTTTAAAACAAATATTTTCTATTTGATGTGAATTAAACAAGAATGCTCAATATAGACGCAACTAGAATTTTTTTTTTCAACAAACATTTATGAAAAGGTTATTTTTATGGCAATAAGAGAAAATGTCACACATGTGACTGATAAAAAATAGATAAAATAAAATCAGCAGAACCCATCCTTTGGGAATGATTATCTACGTTAATGCGAATAGCATCAAACGGTGCGGAGTTATGCTGCGTTCGTCAGGTGGCCGGCACACTCTAGATACGCCAGCCCACTCTTAAGGCGATTCTAAATTTGTTGACACTTTCACAGCCCTGCGCACGATCTCCGCAGCCCAGCACGTGCGTTTGTGTCACTTAGGAAGGCAAGCAAAGCACGCGCCATACGCACAAACACTCAAAATGGTACCGACCAGACTTTCTGGCGTCTCAGCTAGTCTCAACCAACGGTACTCTAAACGGTTGTTTATATCTTTACCCATAGGACGCGCCTTACAGCGCTGTCACAGCTACCGGTGCGGCGCGTTCCATGCACGAGGGCTCATTCCGCTCTCGTGAGGGTGAGCACGGCCGCTACATCACCCTCTCCCGAGCGCGGAGAGGGTGAGCTAGGGCAGATGCTAAGCCTCACGAGAGCGGAATGAGCCCTCGTGCATGGAACGCGCGCGATGGTAAAGATATAAACAGGTGTTTAGAGTGCCTTGAATGACTGCCTTCATAGCTCTGTGGTTAGCGCGTCTGTCTGCTGATCAAAGGGTCAACGGTTCGAATCCCAGCCGGCGCCGGTCTTTTTTATTTATTTATCGACCCGCGGCGTAAGAGGTTAGATAGCCAGATAGATATATAGATAGATAGATAGATAGATAGATACATAGACGAAAAGTGCGTGAAGTATCCAAAGAATGCTATTCGCATTAAAAGACCAGTCAGTAAAACACCATTCAAGGAGTGAAGTTACAGAATGTAAATAAGAGTACATGAGCCGACCTGCCACAGGTGGTGGTGGTTCGGCAAGCCACAGAGCAGTCGGAGATCGCATCGCGGAGGAGCGCAACCACGTGAACGTAAACGGAAGTACACAAGCGGAGGCGTGTCGGCAGGCCACAGGAGAGTTGGAGATCGTGCTATTGCGCCGCACAGCCGCACTAACTTTGCGCAATCTCTTTCCGTGAGCAACAGTTCTGCCGATAGAGAGTGCCACAAAAAAGCAATAAATTAAGATTTTTTGGACGGAGGGAGCAGGTTTCACTTTTACCAGTGATGTGAAAACGGGCAGAAATAAATAACAAAAAGAATACTGGCAAACTGATGAACCGGAAGATCAAGCGGAAAATAACACGAGCCAGATATCGCCGATAACAGAGGTCAGCCATAAATCCATATCCGAATCCAGAGCACCTTAAATACTGTAGTGACTGTAGAAATGACTGTAGTGAGTGCAGTCAGTCGCGTTTGTGCTCACAGCCATGCACGTGCCGTTGCAAACCGCAGTCCTTCATCAAATCTATCGCAGCGTTTGCGCCACGACCATTTCAACTCCGCAATCCAGACATCATGGCAAGTAAAAAACAGATTGCGCTACCGCGTGCAAATAAATTTCCAATGCTTCATACAAAAAAAAAGGGGCACTTAGGTTGGTTTTTTGGGGTTTGCCAAGCTCAAAACCATAATGAGCAGTCCCAAAACAAAACAGGGAACTCGACCGCGAGTTGACACTAATCAGCGCGCTCACGTTATTTATAGGTGATATTCACTGGACGCCATATTTGAGGTGACTGCCCACAGCGCATGCTCGGGATGAGTTCTCATTTATGGTCTACCAAAGAAGACAATCTTGATGGTGTGCAATGCGCGTGTTGTAATCGTTGTAGAAGCTTGCCGTCAGCATGTGCTCAGCAGCAGCGAGCTCAACTATGGCCTGCTAGTGAATACCACCTATGGTTTTCAAGTATTGAAAGAACTTGAATACTTCGAACAGCTGAAGAGTGCTGGCTTAATCAAATCAAATCGCAAGCATTATTTGCAAAGTATTTGAAGTTATGAGTATCCACACATCCCTAATTACTACTGCTCTTCTAATTCCACAGAAATTACCAAGCACCCAGAAAATGCACCTAACTCCCACTTAGGATGAACCAGCAACAAACCAACTAAAAAATATGAAGTGACTTGCAGCCCACTTAATCTAGAAGTACAAGCTATAGCAATCTAGAATTCACCTCCTCTGTAACGTAGCATAACAAAGTGCACTGCCAACAACCCCAAAGCTGCAAAAGCAACCGGCAGTTTTAAAACTACCCAAGGTAGAGACTGGCCAAGGCCATGTCAACGAACCAACGAGTTCCGAGCTGATTGGCTTAGAAAGAAATCGGAAAAATCATTGGTGCAAAGACAGGCCGGTAGTCCCACCTGGTTCAGGTAGTGGTAATCCTCAGGCCGACTGAGGTGCAGTTCCCTGCGCTCCTCGTCCGAAGCGCCGGCCAGCAGGTAGTAGAAGACGTGGTAGTTGCGCTCCTTCTTCGCTTGCGACACTATCCTCGACTTCTCCAGCAGGTACTTCTGCACCAGTGCCCTGCAGACGTGGCCCCCAGAAACATTAACCTTTAATGCCACACATTCCCAAAGACAGCACAACGCATTCACGTCCAGATTCCATTTTTCGCAGCCACGGTGATGCAAACACAAGTGACCGTTGAACTCCGATGCATTCCCTCGCAGTTTTCCGAACCTCGAAAGAAACTGCTCCGGCAGAAAATAAACTGCACAGTTAGCAGATCAACAGAGGGTAGTACAACTTGCCGTAGAGTTATTCTTAAACTGGAGAAAACACATTTTAAAATAAATCAAACAATAAACAATATCAAACGTGTTGTATTGGTGGAAAGCACCAATAGTATGTGATTTACATACAAGGTGGCGAGGGGAAAGAAATTTAAAAAAAAGCATCTTACCCATGCACCATGCCATTCTCCCGGTAGTTGACCTGGATGAACTTGCCAAACCTACTGGAGTTGTTGTTGTGTTTGGTCTTGGCATTGCCAAAAGCCTGTATGACAACGAAAGAGACATGATTTATGTTCTCTCTATTTCTTTACTGCAACGTCTCGGTACATGAAGCCCTAAGCTCTTTCCTAACTTTCTATGGTTACAGAAAGAGGAATTAAAGAAAATAGAACACTAAAGCACATATATGTGCTAGGTTTCAGTTATTGATGCAACTCCGTATAAAATTACGCTGAAAGAAATATCTCGGACAATTCAATCATGCACATGCCCGATCACAGTCATGAACACTCATTGCATGACTGTAAATGAATCTGAATGACTTCGTAAATTCGGAAGGTTTCTCGATGTGATGGTGAGCGGCTTCATGATTTCTGATGGTGAATGACAGTGAATTCTGATGATGATTCACTTTGTGAACTTCATGTACTCATGATGTCATGGTAAGTGATTTCATGACTTCTGATGGTGAGACTTTGTAAATTCTGATGGTGATTGACTTTGTGAACTCTAATGGTGAATGACTTTATGCGCTCATTTGGTGAATGACTTTGTAAACTTTATGAATTTGTGATGCAATGGTGAGTGATGAACTCAATGTTAGTGGCAATGTGATTGGGATCAGTCTTTGGAGCAGATAGGCTCCGTGACATGAATGGCCATGACCTTTGGATGTCTGCATACTTTGTGATGGGCGCGCAAATGAATTTCGATGAACATCAGATTTTCTGATGCAATGGCGAGTGAGCATGTCCCACCTCCAAGACGGGTCCTGCGCTAAGGATGGTCTGCTCCACGCCGCGCCCGTAGGATCCCTTCTGGCTGAGGGCAGTCAGGTGGTGGAGCAGCAGGTTGGTACTCTCCGTCTTGCCCGAGCCGCTCTCACCCGAGATGACCACACATTGGCTTGCACGCGAGCGCAGCATGGCGTGGTAGGCAGCGTCCGCCACCGCAAAGATGTGCGGAGGCAGGTCACCCAGGCGCTGGTTCTGGTACAGCCCCACATACTGCAACAGGGGGCATGGGACACCAAACGTCAATCAATCAATCTACAGCCTTGCCTACTAGTATAGGAGGCACCAAATGTCAAAAGTAAACTAATCAACCAATAATCAACAGGCTTGTGTGCTGGAACCGGAGGCACCAGGTGTCAAATGTCAATCAATAAATTAATCTATGTGCTCATATACGGAAACAGGTGCCCCTGCATGCCAAGTGTAAATCATTTATTCAATCAATAGGCCCATGTATGAAACAAGAGGCACTGGATTCGAAACATTAATCAACCAATCACTTTATTTATACTTCCAAGGAAAAGTATTCTCCTCAAAAAAAATCCTTGGTGCTAAAGGAAAATGAGTCACCTGACGAAGACACTAAGGATTGACAGGTCCCTGGTACCTTAGACAGACCTTTGGCAAGCTCAGAATGCGGTGGGAAACTCAGCAAAGAAAAATGCACCTCTTGCTTGCTTTCAGACAGAACTGCTGAATAAGTATTCATTTACTTTTCCTCCGTTGTTCGACTTCCATCGTTTGCGATGACGACCTTCTTTTAAACTCTCTTACTAGAAAGGCATCACAACACCGCTACTTGTTTGGGTCCTAACCCGAACCCAAGACGGATGCAAGCCCTTGGGGAACATACGCACCTTGGGATTGTAGATGGGGTAGAACTTGAAGGGGTTGACGGCGATGAGGATGGAGCCCACGTAGGTATAGATGTGTCCCCTCTCGAAGCGGGCCTTGAGGTTCTCCAGCAGGGTCTGCTCTGTCAGGTCCGGCAGCTGGCACAGGTCAGAGTAGTCCCGGTCCCTGGGCTGGTGGTACAGGAAGCGCAGGAAGTAGTCTCGCAGCAGCTGGGCATCCGCGGAGGCATCCGGCCCCAGGGAAGCACCAGGGCCGCCGAGCTGCCGGACAGCCGCTCCCGCAGGCAGAAGCGGTGCGTGTCCTGCTGCGGCCATAGCAGCTGCAGCGCCACCGGAACTCTTCGGGCCCCAGGTGGCGCTCCTTGCACTCCTGCGATGGAAGACAAGGATACCGAGTTGCAAACGGAGATGCCAATGCAGATGATGACGGAAATGTCTGGAGACGTCACTACAACGCAGAAACATTAATGGTTTGCAAGAGCGCAAACATGCACGACAGAAGTTGGAGACAATGCCAAAACATGGCAAAAAATACTACAATAACCTCTAGGAAAGGGATGTACAAGGATGCAACTTTGTCTGCGCATCTTCAGTCTTTGTAAAGTACCACAAAAGCTACAAAGTGCAATTACCACAAGGGCTACTTAAGTCCTTGTGGTACTTTTTACGTTGTTAGTTTGAGTGACCGTAAGTAATGTGTCTCCAATAGATACACCTCTTAGAAATCTGCTCAGAGCAAAAGATATCTATGATCAACAAAAGACAATTGTTAAGAAAGCAGCCCGCTGTGCCTTTCTCTATCATGTGACAGCATCTGGGACCACAACTGGTCGCTCCGGAAGCTGGCATCACAGTGATTGACAAGTTGCACATAGAATCTCGTTACAAATGCGAGAGCTACGGGCATCCTTTTCCAGATATACACGTCTTTTTTGCCTTGTTCAGAGAGCACATCCGTTTCGTGAAAATACAGTCTTGCAAGTCAAAAGATGCATCGTGTGAGCTTTGTAGCACAAGCTACACCAATGGCACCAACATCTCCACACTGTTGCATCTAGGGAGCAGTTTTGACAACAACAAACAGGGGTTTAACATCAAAATGCAAGACCAGCCAAACTCTGCCTGCACTGTGATTGCCAGCACATACATAGTTGTTATTAAGTGTTACTAAAGTTCTAAATGTAACTACTATGGGCCATTAATGAACTGAGATTCACAGCACCCACCAACACCCGAAACACCTGGACCAGTCTGCTAGAAGCAGCTTAGCTGAGACTGTGTGCAAAAAAACACTGCAAAGGCCAAGGTGCGTGAGCACTTGAGATATGGTTTGAGCGCTACTCAACTCGTGGCACTGGCTTTGGCAGTGCTTTTTTTCACACAGTCTTAGCTAGGATGCGGCTTCCAGAAAGCCGGCCTAGAAGAGTGAAGCAGGCGAGACCAACCCACCTCCCCGCTGGCGCTGTGGACGACCTCTGCGAGCTCGAGGTCGCGGGCAGGGAGAGGCCGAGCTTCTCGGCGATGCAGGCCACGATGTCCGAGGCGGTCGTCTGCTTGCTGGCCTCGATAGAGAGGGCCTCGTACAGGTTGCTGAAGGCCCCCACGTGCACTTGCAGCACATAGCGGCTCTTGGACATGGCTGTCCCACGGCAGGCACGGCCCGGGGGTCACGGACGGCCTCCGGCCATCATGTGTGCAGGCCTGGAACAGGGACAGCCGAGAATACGGTCCAGAAGGGTTCGTGGGCCACAAGGACACACCTTTCAGAGCGTCCACGTTCGAATGAGGTTATGGAGCCTGGAGAGCGTCTCCGACTGAAGTGTTTATTGCATCCCAAAAAGTGCTCCCTCCTTTTCCACCTGACGACGTCCTACAAGCAGGGCCGGCGTTGGCCATGGCCCACCGGGGCGGCCGCGCTGGGCCCCGCGTTAGCACAAGGGCCCAGCAGACGCGAAAGTCCACCAACCAATAAAAAAGCATTATCTTTTGTGTGAATTGTGACAAACACCAAAAAAAAAAGACAGAAAAAGTTTTTTTTATTTTTATGTGCAATAGATTGTTATGTTACGGACTCCGGAGAGAGAGTAACCACGTGGCGCAATACCGATTGTTGACTGGGCCGAAGAGCACTTAGCTTCTACGGTTTGTCAGCTTGAAAAAAAGGGGGGTGGGGGGAGTAGCATTCCACATCAGGGGCTTACTGCACGTACGAAATCTAATCCACAACGGAGACAGGGGCGATTTTCGAGGAAGCTCTGCAACTCTGCGAGTCAACAGGATGTGGCTCTGTATCTGATGAGCTTGCGGGCCCTCAAGCAACAACACACGAAACCATCATATCTGGGTCTGACTTGTGCTCTCGGAGGGTGCTCCGAGTTTGCATCGCTCCAAGTAAGTAGTTTTTCTCCTTTCGTTTTATGCAACCTGTTTCTGGACAGGTTGTCGCGACCTGCAACAATTGCCTCAACTGAGCATGCTTCTTTCTAATGAAAAAGAAAAGGTTGTTTTTACATAGTGACATTTAAAATTGTCAGTGCTAGAAAAGCATGAAAGATTGCGTTTCAAGTTGGGGTGCGTGCGGCCTGCAACTTGGGTCCTAGTCGTCTACCACCCACCCTACAAGCCATGCCTGGTGTGTAAACGGAGTCACAAAAAATCGTTTGGAATAAAAATGAAATCTGCACGGCATTTCTGAGCAAGGCATGTCACGTTACTGTGTTGTAGTTGCAGTGCAGGTTTAAACTTTTTGGCCTTGTCAATCATCGAGTTCCCTCCATAGACATCATCAACAAGCTTATGGCGCACCGTGAGGGAAGTATATGCGCGTCTTCTTCCCCTCGGAGCAAATGTTCAGAGTGCACCGTCCTTGTGGTGTACTATGATCTCTTTATAAACCTTTTCGTTTACTCTGGTCCCCAGCCACCTGGTAGGCATATCCAGTACGGGCGACGAAAAGTAATAAAACATTTAAACCTGCAAACAGTAAAAAAATAGAGGGGAAGCAGAAAGAGAAGGGGTGACAGTCGCGCTCATATCCTAAATGTTTTCTATTGCGTGGCGACGGCAAAAAAATGTTTTCGCCCATACTGGAAGGGACGATATTCCAAGATGGCGGCGCCCTTGCAAAACCCGGCCTATATACCCTAAAACCTAAAATACCACTGAAGCGCCCACCATTAACATATTGTAAACTTGGGATCCTCACAAATTGACAAATGCATTAAAGGCCCCTGAAAAGAAAAGCTTTTTTTAAGGGGAGACACCCCCTGGGAGGGTCAACTTTTGAACCCTTGGCCTAAAATTAATGAAATTTACAGGGTAGGCTGGTGGTCATGCTAGAGGGTGCATAACAAAATTTCAGGCCTGTCGGTTAAGTGGGAAGGAAATTAGGGCAGCTTCTATCAGCAACACCCCTGCATTGTTTAGTTAATCTATCGTCGGAAAACTATCACAATATTCAAGATTTTTATTCGCTAGATATGTAGCAGAATGCCTAAGAGGTGCGCCTATGGAAAGTTTTTTGTAAAAAGTCATTGATTTCTATCAATTTTCTCTTCTGCAAAATTGGTCAACTTTTTGGTCTTCTGTGTCTCCGACAAAATGTCAACATTTTTTATAAAAGACATCCGTAAAGTGAGAAACAAACTCCATAGGCGCATTCCTTATTAAATTTCAGTCAGGAAAAGTGAAGAACGAGCCTTCCCTGTATTCCCATTATCAAACGATAGATTGACTAAAATGGAATTTATACCAAAAAGTGGAACGGAGAAAAATGTGTTCAAAGTGCTCCAAATCCTACCTTTTCTTTAGCTTCGGTGGACAGAAAATAATTTATAAAAAATTAACTATGCAGTGTAAACTAGTGAAAATTTCTGGGAATATTCTCTGGATGTAGATGGATGTAAATATGTAATTTTTCAAAATCAATGTTTTTTGCAGAATTTTTTTTCTCCGGTAGTGTCTCACCTATTGACAACTGTCAACAAAATAATTTACACGGAAAAAAAAAAATTTACGTTATATTAATGGCGAGAGATTTATATGAAATTCTGCACACAAAGTCCATGACGTCACGGAATGGTCCTTCGCTCAACGAGATGGTAATTCACCCATTCCACCATCAATATGAAGGCGAAGCCAATCCACTCTCTGTGCTGAGAGAGAAAACAAGTGGAAAGGGGGTGACTACCGACTAAATCGCGTTTGCGCCAACAATATTGCTTTAATATTTCAATTTTTTTTTTACGCGTCAAATAAATTTTTTGTACATGCATGTCCCAGCCAGACGCTAAAAAAAACACTTTTTTTTTCTTTTCGGGCTCTTTATGCGCTTGATTTGACCGGACAAGCTCCCATGTCTAGACATCTTGCCTTAAACAGCTGCAAATAAGGTACGTAAGGAAGAGACAACAGGAAGGAAAGCGCGCTGTTTAAGTACCTGACGTACCTTATTTGATTGCGCTGTTTAAGTCAAGATGTCTATCCAACTCGCCCAGCAACTCATTTTGGTCCCCCATGTCTAGATTAATCCAGTTTTCAGGAAAGGTCCGATGGGCGCTCCCCCGCTATTTTATGGTAGTTGACACGTTGTATAAGTTTTTTGTACTATACTCCACCAAATTCGCTGATTCGGGTATTCTTCGTTCGTGCGCATACTCACAACATGTCCCTGCTACATTTGAGAACATTTATTTCTTTTTTATACTTGTAGTTCTTACATCTGAAGACAACCAAATGTGCACATATATAATGATAGGACGTACAATTTAAGTTATCTTGCACATATCTAACTGTCCACCCTTTCTCCACGCTTTGTTTTCTCATTTCTTCTTTATCTTTTTTATGGCCCAGGTCCCCACGTTACCCAATGCCGGCCCCTACTGTCACGTTGTAGCCGGCACGGATCCTGGCAACATCACAACGGCAGTGATGGACGCAGCAGGTGCCCGTCCCGCTGCAGGTTACACTCCAGCTTCACAGTCCGCGGGAAGCTTCCCCAGTCAGGAGCTGGGACGCCGCAATGACGGCGACACTCGCGTTCTCTGGCGCTTTTTTTTCCCCAGGACTTCCAGGCCCGATTACTAGGATCGCGACGTCAGACGGCGATGAGCGGTTCAGCAGTGGCAACTGCTGAACCGCGCAAAGTGAACAGTGGCAACAAATGGCTTCTGTGAAGCCATTTGTTGCCACTGCTGAACCGCTTTCGATGCACGGACGGAATGGGACGCTAAACGCGCCGGGCACCGTAATGAGGTCCGGGCTATTTAGGGACGAGATCCGACCGTCGCACATTTGTTTTTGTAGTCTCTGAAGCAGTGCTCGGCTGGGGCTTGTGTTCAATCAGTGGAGCACCAATTGAATGTGAGCCCCAGCCGCAGCACTCGTGTAAAATCTATGCGCTGCGCCCGATCGGTGTAAACGACGAAACAAAGTCAGCCTGCAGTCCTTCTGTTGGGTAAACACCGAAGCTCGGTGGAAAATCAAAACTAGAAAAGCACCCCTATAGTTCGACCTCCGTGTCAACAGTTAACAACACGAGCCATGAAGGTCCCTTCCAAATTTTTGCTTGTGGTGCAGCTCTACTTTAGTCTCAGGCTTTCCTGTTTCCGTGAGAAAACAGAAGCAAACAGCTGATGGTAATGAGGATATGACTCCGTGAAAGTCAATCTGCTAGGTATGAGCCATTTCAGTCTAACTAGGCAAACAGAGGAAGCTGAAACCCCAGTGAGCCAATCAAGGCATTGGAGAGAGGCATGTTATGACGTAATGTTAAAGCGGACTCCTTCTAAGGAGAGCTGTCATGTGCATCACTGTGTTGCTTTAATAGGCTCACTGTGCTTTTGGCCACATTATGCTCGTACATAGTACAGCAACATAAATTATACCCAATAACTTGAAGACAAAGACCTAGAAACAAAAAAGGAATAGCAACAGAAATAGACAATTAGAAGCAAAGCCTGCACGGAACACGTATTTGGAAAGCTAAGAAATGTCATCCGCTTTAAGCGTAAGGCAATGCAAAATTCTCCGAAAACATGCAAAACATACAGACCTTCAGGTGAGCCCATACAAGACTGCAAGAAGGGCCTATTGGATAATATTTTTATGCTGGGACACAACAAAGCCAAAAGATACTTGATGGCACAAAGCCATTACTTCCAGAAAACATGCCCTTTGCACAACTTTTGAAAAACTGCATGGCCAGCAGCATTAGGTTTACTCAAAACAAGGCCAACTCCCAAGGGAAAAGTTTATCTCTGAAAATACCATCAATTCCATAAAACCAAGTGTTTGTTTGCCCCTATCGGTGATTACAAACAATACCTGAACGAAACCTACCCCGAGCTCAAGATATCAATGATAACAAACAAAAATAGAGGCTATCCAATGAACAATGATAACAGCAGCTCACCACTGAAAAGAGATAAGCAGTCATATCCTGTGACGATAAAGAGTTCCCAATCCAAGAGCTTAACCAAACACAAAGAAACATGGTCAGCCGTTCTATGAGGACTATTTTGAGAAATTAAAGTAGAAGACCACTCATACGACGGGCAGGTATGTCTGCTTTTTGTGCAGAGGGCACATCACAGAGTCAAGCTTTGATTAGAGGATATATAGTGTGCAGACAGAAAGGCTAAAGTTTGTCTGCTCCTTCCACAGTGGGTGCTCATCGAAACGCCAAGCCGCAGAGCTCCGGCGTCGTCTGCAAGCCATAGGGGTGCAGTCGTGATCAGCTACAGCAGCCCACCCGGCTCGCCCACACTTGGTTCCCAGCACACACCCATAGCCTGGGTCACCGCTATATGTAACTGCCAGTACGGAGCGGTTGACAATTACGTATTCCCCTTCGTACGAATTATGACTGCACATTGTTTTGTCAACTAACAACTACCAGATGATATACAACGAACGAAGCAGTCACAACAGAGATTCTATCTGCTACCCACTGAGGAGAGTGGAATCTGCTCGAGCGGAGCTTTCTTGCACATGTGATCACTCCCTCATCTTTTTGCTCATCTTACTCTTATGTACGGAGAGACTCCTCACCATTTCGCTCCTCCTTGGCACTTCTGTGCGAGAGGACGCGTTGTGGTCTACTTGCCTTCCGCACAATCCGTTAAAGGTGCACTACGGACAAGAATCTCGCCCGCTATATTGCTGGATTCACTCCGTCAGACATGCATTTCTTCCCAAACACGATTTTTGAAATGCTCAATCATGAAACCTGGGCATGACAGGCACATCACTGAAGAAAGTTTCACGGCATTCACACTTCCAACAGATCTGCCAAAGTCTGAAATTTATTTTCGCAGAAAACAGAACCACAAAATGTGCAGTCTGTTTAATAAAGAAAGGATGCTCTCACAAACACTGCCTGCAAACTTGGATCCTGCTTTTTTTTCGACGGATGAAGCTGAAGCCAATGCACAGACGGCGGGAGGCTTTCATCTGCTCCGACCAGGCCAACCATTTCCCCCGGTGACCATCAACACGTTTCTGTTTAAAGAGGCTAGTGCTATTCTCCAGCACAGTTCTGCCCCACCCTCGTGTTCCCATCGCCTCTACCTCTCTTTCTTCCACAACAAGAAAGAGTTGGCAGGCACCCAAGCCAGAGCTGACTCCCCCGGAAGCATTTAAGAATTGCCAGCTTCTCGGTCTGGCACGGCTCTTGAAGATTAGTCGGGCACACCCTAAGTCGAGGCGCTCATTAGAGGGTGCTCCCAGACAAAAAAACTCCTCCATCTAATGTCTACAAATGCAAACTGGGCCTCACTAATGCAGCTGTGAGTTGGATCTGTGCAGCAGCCCAGAAGAACTAGACAAAAAAAGTCACAATATATATATATGGGCGGTTTCATTTGGATTCAGGCAACGAGGTGGCAGTCGTATTTTTTATTTTGCTTCAAATTTTTATATTTTGTGGCGCATGTTCCAAGAAGAACAATCCTTTTTATTTTAATGTCCTGACATGTTTAGTTTCTGAGAAAAAAAATCTCAAAGAAGCGGGAAAGAACGACGAGGTTTTGACGATTGTCGTGTGTGGCGTTTTTGAATCACTCTCAATCTCAAAGTATTCAAAAGAGAGCGTCTATATTTTTTTAGTGTGATATATATGCAAGTAGGTAAAACGACATTATAACTACTATTTATTATTCGTCGCTCCAATCTTTGTAAAAATCCCCAAACATGCCTCCGCGAACAACTGTGACCTAAATTGCGGATTTTTTTTTTGAGTCGACTATGTTTAGTATCGCTTTTAAAATAATACCACGTGTAGAACCTTTCATTGCCTTCCAAATTAAGCAAAGTTTGTGTTTTTATCATGTACGAGTACTGAGAAATAAATTATGAAACAGAGAAGGTTTTCACTTTTCGTTCAATTTCAGCACGCTGTATAAAAAAAATAATTTTTTTCTTTTTCTTGCGTCGCGTTTTCTTTACATCTCTTCTTTTACCCAGAATACATTCCGTTAGAGGTATTTGCACTGGTTTTGAGTTTTAAGCCTCTAAATATGCTAAAAAAGAGCAAATGCCGATGGTGGGTTTTGACGATTGTCGTGTGTGGCGTTTTTGAACCACTCTCAATCTCAAAGTATTCAAAAGAGAGCTTCTATATTTTTTTATTGTGATATATATGCAAGTCGGTAAAACGACATTCCAACTACTATTTATTATTCGTCGATCCAATCTTTGTAAAAATCCCCAAACATGCCTCCGCGAACAACTGTGACCTAAACTGCGGATTTTTTTTTAGTCGACTATGTTTAGTTTTGTTTTTAAAATAATACCACGTGTAGAACCTTTCATTGCCTTCCACATTATGCAAAGTTTGTGTCTTAATCACGTACGAGTACTGAGAAATAAATTATGAAACAGAAAAGGTTTTCACTTTTTGTTCAATTTCAGCACGCTGTATAAAAAAAATTTTATTTTTTTTTTGCGTCGCGTTTTTTTTACATTTTTCTTTTAGCCAGCATACATTCCGTTAGAGGTATATGCACTAGTTTTGAGTTTTAAGCCTCTAAATATGCTAAAAAAGAGCAAATGCTGATGGTGGGTTTATGGGTTATAGCTGTATATTTTATTCTTTATTATAATAATCTAAGGGACGTTTAATAAATAATCATATAAAAGACATTGATGTCGTTAGGCGTATAATAACAAGTTTGCAATTCCAAACGTCTAAACACTATAAAATCGCAACTGCCGAAAGCGGGTTTTCAGACAATTTCCGCCGGTGCCATGATTGGAGAGGCCTCAAGCCTAAACCCTATGCGCTACATAATCTATACTACGTTAGAAATATCAAAGTATAATATTGTAAAACATTAGAGTAAAATACACTTCCTATTGGAAACCTAGATTTTTAAATGCGAAATTTTATATTTTTAATGCGAAATTCATGTTGATAACAGAACAGAATCATTTTTAGCATATTTAGAGGCTTA
>JAZHYW010039551.1:0-53811 GCA_037355805.1 Ixodes ricinus | reverse complement strand
TCACAATAGTAATAATTTTTGCTTTTTCTGTTAGGGGCTTCAAAACCTGCTTTTGAGTTATATTTGTGGTCGCGTTATATTCGTGCAAATACGGTAAACAAAAAAATGAATAAATAAAAAAAAAAAGAACCACTTACTCTTCGGAATCCACAGAGCGATGCATCAGACGGTCTGACTCAGTTGGAAGAACACCGTTTGGAAGCGGCTGTCTTTTCCTGTTGCGGAAGGCGTCAACCTTGTTTCGATGATGCTGTTGCTCGGCCCAACCTGTATGGGCCACACACAATAAATTTAGAATTATGTGCAAATTAATATATAACAAAACGGCCAATCAGTCTACTAGAGATGATTATAATTATGACCTTACAATTAAGGTGATAATGCTTAATTCAAAGCCATTCACAATTTTCAATGCAAAGATAAAGATAGAAAAGAATAACTAATGTTCGTTTGCTCCCAGATGCATAATGTCAGATAAGACTGACAGCTCAATAAAATTAAGTAATCCCTTGTTACAAAGAAGTCAAAAGGACGGCCAGAAGTTCAATTTAAGTGGTAATTCTATAAAAGCGATAGAGCCAAAACAAATTGACCGCATCTCCACGTGGTGAATGATGTTGATTGGGGCGAAGCTCTGGTGGTGCTTGTCTGCACAGACGCTGAGCCGCAGCATGCCGCGCCTTTCCTTCGTTTTCATCCATGTCAGAAAGAGAATGTGTGGTATGGAACGTGGTTATATACGCATTTGAGCATTTGACCGCAGCACCCTCTCATCTATAAACGTTGAGCCAATGCATGCAAAGTTTAACGCGATTATATACGCATTTGACCGCAGCACCCTATCCTGTATAGACGTTGAGCGGCTACATGCAACGTTTCATTCATGACATCCCCAGCTCTTGAGTTACTACCACATCTCAGAGCCCCCTACTCGTCCCGCAGTCATGGCCGAGTGGTTAAGGCGATAGACTAGAAATCCATTGGAGTCTCCCGCACAGGTTCGAATCCTGTCAACTGCGCAAACAATTTTTTCATCATTTTTTTAATCTTTTTTAAAAAAAGTTTTATCTTTTTTTTTTTTTTTTTGCCATACACGAGCATGTGAGTTTACGTGCTCACATGCTCGTAATTGTTTTTCATCAATTCTTTTCCCCATTTTTTTATTTTTTATTTTTTGCCCTACACGAGCACGTGAGCATGTGCTCACGTGCTCGTGAGCTCACGAGCAGGAGCACGAGCACCGACGCCGGTCCTACGAACGGACCTACGGACATGGCTAGCCCCTAAGGAGCTTCGCCCCTAAAACAGTGCCAGCAGCCTTCAAGGTGGACAAGAACGCTGCGGAGTTGTCTGACCATATATTAGATCAAACAAACCTTCGCTATGAAAATCCTGCGGCAGCTTTACCGAGGAAAGAATAATTAAGTGGAGTTTGCGGATAATTTCATCCAGGCATCAGTTCTCCTCGAACTGCTCCAAGCACCGTAAGAACACTGTCACCGCCGCTGCACTCCACTTCGAAGCAGCCGTAAGATGTTTCGCATCTCTGCAGTCGTCGGCATTTCCCGAGGTGCCTCTCCGACGTCGCTTCGTGTTCACCCTGGCCGCACGCAAGGTCTACGATCGGCAGACATCCGTGACAGGAGCAACAACGGGGTCCACATCGACAAGCGTGAAGAAATCAAAGTTACCTTCGGTGACTTTGCCAACATGTTCACATACTGCGTGTAGAGATGGTTGCAGCTATGAAAATTGTGCACCGGCTCGGCAAGCCTACTCGCGAAGAAGAAATCCGACGTGCACAAAGCAGTTGGCGATCTTTCATTTTTCGGGCCACGAGCACGCTTTCTTCTGCATGAGAAACTTCTCGAACCCGTCCAATATACCTTGCTTCTTCTGCAAAATGGTGGACAGTGTCGAACAGCTGATGCCGGAATGTCAAATTCTTTGGCGATTTCGAACTTGGGCCGGCCACTTTTCTCACACCTCAAGCGTCTTTCGGTAAACACTCCCGATCTCCCATACGATGCACATGTGAGTGTAGCACGCTGCAGGCGTCGCGTCGGGGACTCCCGAAGGAATGATCTCCTCCAGGCTCCATCGCTCCCGTGACCCGATTCCGACAGGAGTTGGGCAGCGCCGGCTGCGGGCGCCGTAGCGGTGTCGGAGCGTTGACGCTGCTCCCCTGCCCGCGTCCCCGCGTCGGCGCATCGGCATCGGAAGCGGCGCTCTGCCAGCTCTGCTTTCTGTCACCCATTTACTTTGGTTTTCCTAGTTTGCCGTTTGCCTCATTGGAGATGAAGGAGGGAACGCAGGGGTTTCCGTGATGTCTCTATGTAGGCTTGAACGCATCCGGTGCCGCGGCCTTCGTAATAAGCATGGTACGGTCACTGATACACTTTAAATAATCCAGTTAAAAATGCGTGGATATTGGTGGGGACCACGCTCAACTTTGATAAAAGCAATTATTCGAAAAAAAAGCCATTTCGTTATAACGAGGGATTACTGTATTTACGTATGTAAATGTAGCTCCCAGCCACATTTCCAGCCAGAAGGAAAAAAAAAATTTTTGAGTCTTTCCAGTCTTGTGAAAAGGAAAACCAACGAAGCTGTACTATGGTGGAAATTAAGTATTTATAAATGTAAGGATTAAGGTGTGATTGGGTAATTGGTTATGTGAGAACCGTATTGTCCTCGGTTGTCTTTGTTATACAACGTCAACCGCCAAAGGCTCATGAACGGGAGTCGAGGGGCCACTAGTCGTTCTTCCACCACGTTCAACCTCGGTAGGTGCTCCGTGGGTACTTGTAGCCACAGAGCACGGTCGCAAACCGGGGCACTGCGCCTTTGAGCAGGGAATTTCGGCACGTTCTGCACGCTGGTTCTTTGTGAGACGTCTGCCGACTCAATACACTGCCGCAACGCGCAAGCGCACGTTTCCAGATTCTTCTTGTCCGACACGCCGCCGATCGTGGATAAGTCTCCGGCAAACGGAATCGGTCACACACGGCGCACGTGACGCCAAGCGGGTTCTCCACGAACTCCCTCCGGAACCTGGCCATCGCACCCGGGAACTGTTCAGCCGGCGTGGGGTGCTGTCGTCGCCGGGCCTCGCGCTGGCGCTTGGCCTCCGTAGCCCGTTGGCGCCGTTTACATCGCTGGTTCTGTTCTCAGCGGCAACTTTCCAGGCAAGCGATGTGCTCTTCTTTCGCATGGGAGTCTGAAGCGGTGGACGCAGTGGAAGTCGAGGCTACAGTGGCTTCTCGTCGGTTGCGGACCCATTCGCGCTGTTGCGTACGTCGCCGCTCTATCCGCACCCAGTCTTCTTTCCCCGAAGGAGGCATGCGCACGCCCATCTTCAGTCTAAACTGAAACTGACAAGAGCGTAGGAAACAGCGCGCAAAACAGACGAGGACGAAGAAACGCACGTGACAAGTGCTGCGCTCGTCCCGTATGTTTCTTCTTCGTCCTCGTCTGTTCTTCGCACTGCTTCCTACGATGAATTCCCACCAACGCGCCCAAGTACCCATTATTCTATCATAGCTGGAAAGGTTGCCACCATCTACGAGCGACGGCGGCAACGTTGTGTGCTTGCCGCCGTCACTTATAGATGGCGGTAGCTGTCCAGAGGTTTGTGGAGGTCTGTGTCGACAAGATTTTGGTACCGGACACGATCCTGAAGAACCTAGCCCTTAACGAAAAAAGATGCTGTAGAGGACAATCAGCACCAAACACCCCCCCCCAAAAAAAAACAGTTTATAAATATCAACATGATGACACAGCAAAAGCCCACATGACGAGCCATTAAATGACAAAACCAAGACGCCGTTTCTTAAGGATCTGCAAGCTGCCAACGCACGGTGCAATGCACTTTTCCATGACGTAGCTCAGCACTGCACCGAAAAAGGAGCCGTGCAACGCGAGCAAGCAAGAGTCTGAGTCAGTGTGGCGCTTTTCCTTACCTGCGCCTGAGCAGGTGGCCCCTGCAGACTCCCTGGAAGGCAGTTACGCTGCATCGCAGCTGCCCGAACCAGCGGGCGTTTCTGTGCCGTCTCCAGCAATGCTGAATCACCGCAGCCGCTTCATGCCGCGACCGCTCCAGCGCCAGGCGACGGCGCGTCAGATAGCCTCTGGCCATGCTCTGCAAAACGCAGGGCAGTCACAAAGGTTAATGTGAAGCTTCGAGTCGGGAACGAATGACTGACTCCACGCCTACAGATCACAATCTCGTGTGAGGTGTAAATCTACAACTTTTAAGGGGAAACACTGCTTCTAGAGCTTTTTTTTTTTATTTATGACTCAAACTTAACGAAATTTACACAGCACATCTGCCTTTACAATCTAATAATAAATATGTAATTAGTTTTGAAATAGCTTAATTAGAATAGCAATTAACTAAATTTCATTTGCAAAATTTAAAAAAACAATTTAAAAAAATAGAATAATAAAAACATAGCATTAAAGATATATTTGTGAACTAGAAAGTCTGCAGTATGCAATAAGGTATAAATGAAAACTCTAGGACGATTTACTGCTTTTTACAACAGATCAAACTTTTCACTTTCAAAAGTAATTTTTACATTACATATTAAGACAAATAAAAAAAAAAATTCTGTATCATATTTCGTACATGTATACCCCTTATTGCATATGGCACTAATGCCCCTAGCAGAAAAAGAAAAAAATGGTGAAGATCGGTTGCATAGAAGGTGAGATATGGCTTCTGTAACTAGTGAAGTGTTGGAAAAATTGATTTTTGAGAAAACGGGCAAAAACATGTACGGGTTCATTTTCAAAGCTCTGTCACGAATTGTTTGTGTGTGGGGGTCTAGTAGCCTCCGGGAACATAGTCTGTATGCATCTGGCCAGTGTTCCTCCTCTTCATGGCCCTCTGGATGTCGTCTTGTGAGTCGAAGCAGCGAGTTCACGATGTCAAGGTTCACCATGACGAACGACTTCGCGCTCTCGGGAGCTGCTGGATCGGCGCCGGCAACCAAAGCAGCTTTGCGTGTCGTAGCACAGTTGGACGGAAGCTCTTGAAGCTTTTCCGCGGTGTTTGTTTCTTTTCGAGCGATATCCGATGCGCTGAGCCACGGAGGATCATATCGCACGCGGTTATTCGAAGCCGCGGGAGTGTTCGCGGTCGTCGACGGTCGACGCAGTTGCCGGAGCAGCGCGGTCGGGTTCGGTGTGCCGTACTTCGTTGGTGTTCGCCTGACCTTCGGCAGGTTGAACGGAGGCTCTAATAAGCTTTTCCTCGGCTTTTGCTTCTTTTCGAGAGATATCCGACGCGCTGAGCCACGGCGTATCATGTAACACACGGTCATTCGAAGCCGCGGACGTCGACGGAGTTGCCGGAGCAGCACAGTCGGGTTCGGTGTGTCGCACTTGGCCTGACCTCCGACAGGTCGTACGGAGACTCTAACAAGCTTTTCTTCGGCTTTTGTTTCTTTTCGAGGGATATCCGACACGCTGAGCCGAAGGGTATCATGTCGCACACGGTCATTCGATGAACGCGGGTGTGCTCGCGGACATCGCGCAGTCGCCGGAGCAGCACGGCCGGGTTCGGTGTGCCGCACTTCGTTGGTGTTCGCCTCACCTACGGCAGGTTGGACGGAGGCTCTAATAAGCTTCCTCGGTCCTTTTCGAAGTTTTTCCCAACCTTGTGGCCGGTGTGGAACTTCTTCCGAAGAGCCCAAGAGCCTCCGGAGTTGGCATCTTTCAAAATCAAACAAGATGGCGGATCCGAAACCATGACCGGACGGCGCTCGTGGCCAATGAGAAAACGTCATTTGCGCACGTGATTCAGAACAGCCAATGCCGTGGCTAAATTTTAATGCGAATAGCATTCTTTGGATACTTCACGCACTTTTCGTCTATGTATCTATCTATCTATCTATCTATCTATCTATCTGGCTATCTAACCTCTTACGCCGCGGGTCGATAAATAAATAAAAAAGACCAGCGCAGCTGGGATTCGAACCGTTGACCCTTTGATCAGCAGGCAGACGCGCTAACCACAGAGCTATGAAGGCAGTCATTCACCGCACTCTAAACATTTGTTTATATCTTTACCATAGGACGCGCTTTGCAGCGCTGTCACAGCTACCGGTGCGCGCGCGTTCCATGCACGAGGGCTAGCTCACCCTCTCCCGCGCTCACCCTCTCCCTCTAGCTCACCCTCTCCCGCGCTCGGGAGACCTCTAGCTCAGCCTCACGAGACCGGAATGAGCCCTCGTGCATGGAACGCGCGCGCATCGGTAGCTGTGACAGCGCTGTAAGCGCGTCCTATGGTAAAGATATAAACAACCGTTTAGAGTACCGTTGGTTGAGACTAGCTGAGACGCCAGAAAGTCTGGTCGGTACCATTTTGAGTGTTTGTGCGTATGGCGCGTGCTTTGCTCGCCTTCTTAAGTGACACAAACGTACGTGCTGGGCTGCGGAGATCGTGCGCAGGGCTGTGAAAGTGTCAACAAATTTAGAATCGCCTCAAGAGTGGGCTGGCGTATCTAGAGTGTGCCGGCCACCTGACGAACGCGCATAACTCAGCACCGTTTGATGCTATTCGCATTAACGTAGATAATCATTCCCAAAGGATGGGTTCTGCTGATTTTTTGTTTTTATTTCTGCTTCGTTCTCCTCAGCCAATGGCCGTGTTGTATTATGCTCGGCGGGAAGGAAAAGCGCGGGAGTGGGGCTTTCAAATGAGACCAAGATGTCCCCATTCTATCGCGTCGTTCTCGATCTATCGGCGGTCAAAGTGCACCATTTTTCGGGCTTTTATTTCGGACGAAACATTTTCACTTAGTGATTTCAAATCAATGTCTTGAAGTAAATACGTCGTTATTTTGCGAAAATATTTGTCGAGAATATGTAAAAATACCTATAAATATAAAAAAACACAATTTCAAAAAGTGATCTTTGTGTCTTTTTTTGTTTTAAAGAGCCGTGTCTCCCCTTAAAAGGCTTGGAAGTCAGGAAAATCAGTGACCCCAAATTATGACTGGTTAACAAACACATGTGACAGGGGTCATGGCAAGATGTAAAAAAAGATGCCCTAGACACATCCAACTCAGTTGCATGAGCATTGCATGAAACCCTTTTACAGTTGAGGTTTTATGCAACCGGCATGCAACTAAGACAGCATATTAGTTGTAGCCATTAGGCTTCATAAAAAAATCCCATAAACAGGCAGGGGTGGGACAGACCACACTGGCTTTAGAGCAATTTTGAGCAGAAAAATCTGTATTTTGGAGCAGCTAAGGAGCAGAAGAATCTGCATTCTGGAGCATTGGGGACAAAAAATGTTCTTCTTGGAGCACCTTAGGAGTAAGCTGTGGCATCATTTTAAGAAAGAATCTCAGCCAGTTGCACCCAGTGGCGGATACAAAAGGGGTCCGGATGTCCTGACACCTCCATCCTCCCTTGAATTCCACATGTGTAGAATATTAGAGCAGAGAAAAAGAGAGAGGAGGGGAGGGGGTTTCTGAAACCCCCCGTTCAGGAAACACCTACATCCACCCCTAGTTGTACCATCAGTTACAATTCAAGCAAGCTAGGTTTGTACTACAAGTGTTGAAAAATATTGAATAAGACTTCCCGTGAAATATCTGAAATTGCACACAGATATTTTATTTTAGAAACAAATTTTTATTACCTCGTAGCAAACCTTGTAGCACGTACGATGTAGGATGCAAAGGTACGCAGGGTTAGAATGTATGGATGTGTACATCGAATCGATCGAATGGATGGATAAAGGGACAGATAGAGCTGAACCAAGGAATAGGGCAGTGGCTTGTGCCATCTGGCAATCAAATAGTCAAGGTGGTCGACCGAGCATTCGATTTCCGCTAAATCAAGCGGCACCGTGATCTTTGGCGCAGCGTGGCACAATTTCGGCCAATTTTACGCTTTGGCGCCGCCAGGCACAGAAAATTGTGAACGTATCAAAATGGCGCTAATGGCGCAGCTGTCCCACCCCTGACAGTTTTCAGGCAGTATATGCTAATTTCTAAAAGGCATGAGGATGTTTCAAATACTTTGACAACCAAACTCGACGAGTTGCACAACCGAAAGACCGAGATCAAAGGGTTGCGCCTGACCTGCAGCCTGACAACCGAGGCCCGCAACAGCTTGAAGTGTCGCCGCTGCAGCCATGCTCTAACGTAGCGCTGCACCGTGATGATGCGCTGCAGGATCTGGAGGTGCAGCAGCTCGTCCAGCTTGAGCTTCTCGCTCTCACGAAGAAACACCTGCAGAGAGTTGCGAGTCAAATATGCACAAACACGAGATCTGCTCGCAAGTCATAATCTTGTCTCTATCCTGTATCCCAGAATGGGACATGTGGCTGTTCTACTAAACAAACTTTCGTATGCACTCAGTTCAGGGCTCAGTACTAAAACATTGTACAAATCGCACGAAACAGACATTCACGATTTATGAAATGCTGGCCTCACCTTGTCTTTCCCATCTGATAGTTGTTGCGATCCAGGTTCACGCGTGCAGGAAGTCGCGGATGTCGGACCGTGAGCTGATGAGTCCTCGGGAAGGAGCACCCGATACCGCTGAATGAACTCCTGAGACCAACAGAAACGAAGCAGAAATAATATATTCAGTACATGTATGCAAAGCGCCACCCTATTCGCTATGTGCATATAGACCACAAAATAGCCTCAAATCTGTTAGGGAAAACGGCATACTCCCAAACGTCTGTTAGAAAGAATGAAATACTTCCAAAGAGGACACAAAGACTCCTTACTTATACCCCCGCCACACAGAAAAGATAAAGGGACCATGAAACAATTCTGAAATCTAACTGTACCCACCGCACATCATGAAGGGTGTGAGAAGAAACCCTACAAAGAAAAATAGGGAGCCAAAAGTCAGATTTAAGGGATAAAGGTTTTAAAAGAGTGGGCTCTTTCGTACCCTCTCTCCTCCGAAACCTCAGTCTTTTCACTGTGGTGCATCCGCAGTGCCTTGGGGTGCCAAGCTACCTATGGCAACCAAATCCACTTCGCCTTTTAGATAAAGGGGTATTCACATGGGGAGAAATCCCTCCTTTTGCTCCCCAGAATGCGCATCCTGTGGTAACAATGTCCCACTTTTGCGCGGAGCCGCACTGAGATAGACGTCCCAGCGGGATAGAGGAGCCTTTGCTCGGGCTACACAAGCGCCTTGGCATAGTTCCTTTTGCAATCGACGGCATTTTGTTTGCATGTCTGACAACTTTACGGATTTTGCTCAGCCAGATATCGGCGGTAGCATTGGAATTGCCTAACTGGTTGTGGCTTCCTTTCTTGCGCATGTCGTCCGAGGTACTTGAAGGAATCTTTGATATTCTTCAATGCCATCCTCGAGCCGCTTCTCATACAACCGGGTTTTGATTCCACGTCCTTTCTGTTGCATCCACCCATTCAAGAAGCGTCTTTCTTTTAGCAGGAAGCAGTTTGCATCTTCTGCATCTAACGGCACTGCTGCCATAATCGAGTGTCGTCGTTTCATGTACGCCTCTATTTTCTACTCTCGTCAGCACACACAGAGTCCTGTCGTCGAGAGTGCGACCGCTAAATGCGTCTGATAACGCCGAGATCCCTCTCGGCTCTTCGTCGTTCGTGCGAGTTCCCGAGTCGGGAAGGGAGTCCCGCTGTGTGCGCCGATCACCGACACCATGCACATCCCTCCCCAAAAGCATCCCTCGTGTGAATACAGAGGGAGGCTTTTCATTAGCGACAACCTCAAGAGCACCACGATCATAAAGAATATTTGTATCTGCATTTTGTAGCATAATTAACAATGGGACAGAAATCGCCGAATCCTAATAATGTCTGTGGCCGCACGCCATCTGTCGCATGGTAAACGGCAAGCGGAAAGCCTGTCTGTGCCTGCGTCATTAAACGGTCAAGCCTCAAACGTAGTCGCATAACCTGCTCCCGGTCGTGCTTTCCACACGGAGCAGTTTCGTTTTCTCACTGCCAGCAGCACAACGGGGTTCAGGCACAGAATACGAAAATATGCATGGTCCGTGATGCAGTCATTGCTTTTTAATTGCAAATGCGGCGCACTCCTGGCAGCAGACACTCTCGAGCGGTAGGCATTAGTATGCACCACTTGCAAGTGTGCCTTCAAAGGAACGAAACATTTTGAATCTATCGGTCGCTTCCCCTGGCAAACAGTGTGCACTCACAGATTTCCTGCATGCACAGTGCTGCAATCTATATAGGAACCCAGCCTAAGCTCTCTAGTCTACTGTAAATTCAGCCGGAGCAGAAAACGTGCAGAAGCATGGTCCGACGGAGAACGGTACCTCGAAGGGAAGGCGGACACTGTAGCCGGACTGTCGGATCCGCACTGTCTCCAGCATCCCGGTGTACCTCAGCTGCTGCAGGATGACCTTCTCGTCAAACGAACAGGGAACCTGCACCGGAAACCAGTGTGCTTGCGTCAGTCTCTAAATTTCCACGAAGTTCATTTCAACTGATGCCATAACTGGTACACATTTCAGACATTCTTATATTTACCATTTTGACAAAAGCAAACGAGCTGCGATTTGCTATTACATAGTTTGCTTTGCATGAAATAAAAGCACTCGCCTCATTTCGATCTTCAAATAAATTTTGTATGAAAATATGCAATGCAGCCATAAGAATGCTGGGGTAGGGACGAAAGCCAATAATTATACACATAACTTACACTATCTAAAATTTGGGACAGCTGACTTTTTGCACTTCTCGATTATATGGTAATTTATTAGTGAATAATCCCAAATACACTAATCTCTCGTCATAACGAAATCGCTTTTTCGAATTATCGCTTTTATCCAAATTCAACGTGGTCCCAACCGAAATGCACACATTTTTTACCGGATTATTCGAAGTGTATCGGTGGCCGACGACGCTTATTACAAAGGCCGCGGTGCCGAAAGCATGCAAGCCTACACGGAAACACACCAAGACACTTGCGTTCTCTCCCCTTCTCCGCCGAGGCAAACGGCAAACTGAGAAAAAGGAGTAAATACCGTAATATCCCAAGTCATCGCCCATCCCCAAGTCATCGCCCACCCCACTTTTTGGGCCAATATTGATTTCCAAAAAAATACCGAGTCATTGCCCACCCCTTCAAATACCCCAATGCTGACTCCGCAAACATTCATTCTACCTGAATGACACGGCCGCGGACCTTACAGTTGGAGGACGTCCGTGACAAAGTCAACCGAAGGAGAGAAAGACACTTCTCTTTGCTTATGCATTTCCTCCGCAAGCGACCTCGAAGTCGTAGCGTATCCGTGCGAAAAGAAAACGATGGAGATAACAAAATACAAGTTTGTTTTGATTACAAAAAAATCGTAACTACAAAAAAAAAAAAAAAAGTCGGAATTTTACACAAGCAGTAACCCATTCAGGGATCACGACGTAAGTGAACGCCCCATATCTTGGAATGTAACCGCGGAGTGTAAGGTCAAAGTCTGTCTCTGCCGAAGTGAGGTCGCCGCAAACCCGCTTCTTCTCCTGGCACGTCGCGACGGGCGGTTTTGCAATGTTTAAGACAACGCCAACCAGTGAATAAATCTTTGCTCGAACGCCGCACACAGACGCTTGCAGAGCATCCCATTTCGAGCTCAGTGTTCGTGGTGCTGTCCACGCCACCCACTCCACGCAGCAACGCCGCCTTAACCCGCGCTGATAGCACGCCGTGCACTGAACACACGCATGTACGCACCAAACAAGAAGGTTGCGCAAAAGCCTGCAATTGACAAGGCACCCCACTTGGCCCGATGCCAAAGTATTTGCCAACGCGATCCCCAGCTTTCCCGCTTTCCCAGCATCGCTCTTCGTCGCTTCTTTGGTCCGCTCGCTCCCTTGCTCGTTGCGCCTTGTTAATTTTTCTATTTTCTTGTTGACTTTATTTTGTCTTAACTAACGAGGAGAACATTGCGGTGTAACGTGCGTTCACAGAACAAACGTTCACATTCTATGCCCGATCAGCAGTGTCCATGGCGCGTATGCAAGCAACGCACTTCGCGATAGTAAAACATTCTTTCATGAGCATTTTTTATACAAAAATAGAACTGATTCGAGTTTTAAGTTTAAAGTAACTCTTCTGCAGCCGCACTAGATACACACAATAAAAATGGGCGTTTTTTTCCCAATTGTTTTCAGTTTTTGTGCTCACCCAGGAGACATAGCCCACCCACTTTTTTATGAATTTCAGGTGACAGGGGGTGGACGATGACTCGGGATATTACGGTAGGCGACGGAGGGCAGAGCGTGCACAGCTGGCAGAGTGCCGCTCCCGATGCCGATGCGCCAACACCGGGATGCAGGCAGGGGCAGCGTCAACGTTCCGACGCTTACTCACAGCGCCTGTGGCCAACTCCTGTCAGAATCCGGTCAAGGGAGCAATAGAGCCCCGGAAGAGATCACCCCTTCAAAAGCCCTCAACACGCGCGCCTGTGTGGGCGCGCCTGCGGCGTACTGCATGCACACGTGCATCGTATGGGAGGTTGGGAGTGTTTACCGAAAGTCGGTTAGATCTGCGAGGTTGACAAAGTGGCTGGCCCAAGTCCAAAATAGCCAAAGAATTTTACATTTCGGCATCGGCTGTTCAACACTGTACATCATTTTGCAGAACAAGCAAGATATATTAGACGGGTTCAAGAATTTCCTCATGCAGGAGGAAAGCGCGCCCGCGACCCAAAAATGAAAGATCGCCAACTGCTTCGCGCACGTCGGATTTCTTCTTGTGAGCATGCTTGCCGAGCCAGCGCACAATTTCCACAGCTGCAACCATCTCTACAGGAGTGTGTGAAAACATGTTCGCAAAGCGACCGAGGATGACTTTGATTTGTTCGCGCTTGTCGAAGCAGACGCTCCCGATGTTGCTCCTGTCACGTATGCTGTGATCGTAGACCTTGCGTGCGGCAAGGGTAAACACCAAACGACGTTGGAGAGGCACCTCGGTAAACGTCGACAACAGCAGAGACGCAGAAACATCCTATGGCTGCTTCGAAACAAAGTGGAGTGCGGCGGTGGTGACAGTTTTGTTGCGAAAGCTGGAGCAGTTCGCGGGGAACTAACCCCCGGATGAACCTATCGGCAAACCCCACTCAATTATTTTTTGTACTCAGTAAAGCTGCCGCAAGATGTTCATAACCAAGGTTTGTTTGATTAAATGTAAGGTCAGAGCGTTCCGCAGTGTTCCCATCCACCTTGAAAGCTGCTGGCACCGTTTTAGTTTTTGGCTCTATCGCTTTTATCGAATTATCACTTATATAGAATTTTTTTGCCGTCCCGTTGACTTCGTTGTCTACAAGGGATTACTGTACATCAATTTTCACATCAAATACTACCGCATTCTTAGGAATATTGACCACCATAGGCATCAAAGGCATTCTATAATCGGCAGCATAGAAACAAATTACAGTACACGTGGAAGTCATACCTTGTCTGCATTCGACTTGATGCACCGGACAAAGAATGGGTTGGCCTGGCTGAGGGCTTCCATCAGGTGACTGAGTGACACCTGGAATAAGCAGCATAGAATGTAAAAGTGCACAGACAAGTCCACATTGTCTTCACAACTGGACAAAATAAAGTCATAACATTAATGAGTATTATACGAAGAGTAATGCCATATATAAAGAAAAATCTGGTGTTCTCCCAAAAGCAGAACATCACTGAGAACAACAAAATGAAGGTACTTCCGAGGCATCTCACTCACTGGCTACAAACATTTTGAAGGAGAAGTTCTAACTACAATTTAATATTAGAGGTAACATCCCGAACATCCTTCTAAATTCCGTCGTCGAGATGCCACCATTGCATTATGTCCGGGCAACAGGGCCTGCGCGGCCACTATTACCCTAAAAATAAAAAGCAAGTATACGAACACTGGTCCGAATTGGCACCCGCGCAAGATCTCTAAACTTCCAAGGTTCAGAGTTCAGAGATCAGAGATCAGAGTTCAAAGTTCCAAGGTTCAGGGTTCAGGGTTCAGAGAAGACAATGCGAGCAAACTAAAAGGCTGCAAGTAATAAATAGAGGGCCCGGCTTGCCTGGAACTGTGCGGTCACCGTTGGCGGCTGCTTTCTACCCGTACGCTGCTGCGGGTGAGGGTGAGTCTTGCCCACCACCGTCTTCACACTCTGCAGGTTCTTGAGACCCTGAGGTGAGGGCCAATAGCTGCATGTCAACATCCCATCACCAAACATGCCTAATCAAAATTAAATGTCAGTTAGGGAAAAACAATGAGTGAGCCTTTCTTTTTGTCCTGTTACCAAACGGAAGTTTTCCTAAAGTGAAATTTATGCCAAAAAGTGCAACAACAAAAAACACGTTCAGTCTGCTTGTACCTCTACCTTTTCTTTAGCCTCGGTGGACCGAAAATAATTTATAAAAAATATAACTATGCACTGTAAACAACTGAAACTCTCTGGGAGTACTCTCAAGATGTTGGTGGATGTAAATATAAATTTTTTTCTAAATCAACTTTTTTGTAAAACTTTTTTTTCTTTTTTTTGGGGGGTAGTGTCACCTCTTTTAAAAGTGAAGCTGTTAACGAAAATTGCTTTTACAGGAAATAAATCACTCAGTTAATACGGAGACTGCGACTTGTGTGCACATAACAACTCAAAACGCAATATCCAGGATGAAATTTAAAAATTCTAAAAATTACAGCAGAACATAGTGAAGATGCACTATCAGAAACCCAGAAGCATCTCAGGATTACGATAGCTAATACAAAAAAGTCATGACCGAAGATAACCAACACTAAATTAAAAACAAGATGCCAGAAAAAGTTTTTCTATGCAACCGAGAGAGTGATTGAACAAACACTAATCTGAAAAGGCGGAAGAAAAGAAAAGAACATGTCCAATTAATTATGAACCAGCGCCTACTCATGCCTTACCAACTCACCCAATCTGCAGTATTAAAAGATGTATGCTCTCGCAAACCTTTGAGAGTATAGAGAACTCTGAAGAGCAAAAATTTGAAAAGTAAAGACAGCCATACAACAGCTAAAGCTATGTCACTCTGCCCTGAAACCAAGCAAATGGAGTGATCAACTTCACCTTGTCCATCCGGCTGCGAGATCTTGTGTGGCGGTTCTTCCTGAAACGGTGTAACAGCACTTTTAGAAGCACAACTCGTAACATCAATTAACTGGTCCAGAAATTATCCTTTCAACATATATCATTTGAACTCTTTATGTTTAGCGTTTTCCCTGTCAACTTCATGTCGACCACCTTTGTCATTTAGCATTGTGCATACTTTTGCTCTAAACTTACGTGCATATACGTTAAGAAAAAAAAGTGAAAATGAGTGGTCCTCGACAGTACAGTCACAGCGGTCGCTGCGACACATCACGGCAAAGTCGTTGGGCATCGGCGTCACTTTCACGCACCGTAGGGTGCGTGAACAAAAGCATTTGGAACAAAATGTACAATTGACCGTTCTGTGAACGCTTTTCTGTTTCTGTTTCTTTTTTTTTTTGTTCCGGAGCGTGTGAAGGCGCGTTCCCGACACGAGCTTTTGGCACTGGCGGTGTCTACGGCGACACTTTGCTATCGGCTACTTCTTCATATTTTTCCAGTGCGACGCAGTTGGCATCGGGTACTACAAAGAATGGCATCACTCTAAACAGAAGGACATTGAGGCAGCCCAGTCGAAGCTGTGGCGTACCTCAGTGGTAACGCACCCGCTTCGCATGCAGTGGACCCAGGATCGAATCCTGCGGGGGATCTTTTTCGAAGATTTGGCAACGTCGACGACGCACGCCCAATGCCCTACCACGACAACTACAACGTTGACAACTACGACAGACGCAACTTCCGGCAGTGGGAGGAGCCCACGACAGCCGTCGCCGTAAAACTGTACCCACATCATGATCTGGTTGGCCCTCTCCATCACCCGCGCCTCGTTGGCACAGAGGTGAGTGTCACCACGGTGAACCGGGCAGGAGGTGGCACCTAGGTTCCCCTGACACCCGCTGACACCGAGCGACGACCGCCTGCGTCGGACGACACGCCCTGGTCTCCTGCGCCGGCACCAAGGGACGACGGTCGGAGAGGCAGAAGACGCAAGCGAGCCCGCGGCCAAATGAAAGCACCATTCAATGCGGGCACAAGGTTACCGTATTTACTCGCATAATGAACGCACCTTTTTCCCGTAAAATTGACACATGTTTGGGGGGAGGGGTAAAATTTTGCATTTACACACTGTGCAAATCTATTAGGTGCCAATATGGCACGGCAAGGTACTGTGGCACGTCTCCAGTGACGGAGGCGCACCCACGGCTGGTCAGGGTGCGCGCCACAATAACCATGCTTTATAAATTGCAAACCTCTTTAGGGCGCTCTCGGGGTGCCTTTTGCCAAAGGAACCACTCTCCCGATTTCACCGACCGAAAGCGGACCACAGACGACGGCTTGTTATGTTGACATCAATACATCTGATAGGCGAAGAATGTCCGGGCTTGGCAATTCCTCGACCCAAGCTTCGTCAAGTGTGCGTCGACACTCGGTTTCACGGTTGATCACTTCGCGTAACTACCACAACTACGCACTTGTGGCCATTACGTGAGCAGCCTGGCTTGGCTTGACTTGACGCTTGACTTGGCCTGACCGCTTGACGGCAAAAGAGAACTGGCTTGGTGGCTTGCTAAATTTGACGCAATTTGAGAATCGCGGATTCGAAAATTGAAGGTGCGTTGCTTACGGGGGGGAACGAAAGTCTAAATAATGATGCCCGTTGTGGGGGTGCGTTTATTATGCGAGTAAATACGGTACTCCTCAAAGTGCCGTGTGAGACTACGCAGTCTGCACGGTACTTGGAAACGGCTCTCGTAACGGACGAGATCAATATACGAGCAAACACGAATGATCACAGATATTGGCACAGTTTTGCGAGATGCCGACGAAAGCATTGGGGAGAGGAACTTACCGCGACGAGGTTGTCCGTGCGTTTGTAGCTCAGGTGGCTTCTTGACGCCGCCGATGGAGCGACCTGCAAGAAATGCGGGCAGTTTAGTCGCAAAGAATCAAAGTTTCTACACCCTAAATACAATCGTGAATTTCACCAAAAAAAATTGCAAAATTCACAAAAAAAAAAAAAAATCGTAAAAGAGTTTAAAGAAGGCAAAGAGTTGCGAAGCATATTTGGCACGTCAAAACATGGCATAACCGAGCGAAAGTGCGAAATGTCGGCTCCCGTGCCTTCCTTTCTTTACGTTGCACCGACGTGTGAGGGAAAAACAACTCCTCTAGGAGGGAGCCCGCTCTGCACTAGCGATTTCTCCGCACCGCACGAGCGCGTTTCGAGCAGACACCATCTCCAAAAAAAAACAAGCATGCACAGTGCCTCTACTGCGCATGCTTGAAATCCTGACTTCCTAAAGCATATTATGAAGAAGCAGACACAGCACCCTTTTGCAACCCAAAGTTAATACAATGATGATGCAATGAAGCATGAATGCTCCATAATAGAACAAAAGGAATGCAGCTTTGCAACCGTCCGTGATCTCACCGTGGGAGGCGGGCTTCTTCAGGGCATGGTAGGAGCGGAAGAACGCCCTCAGGATGGCCCAACGGAACACGGCCACGGGGTCGGCTCCGACCAGCTCCCGCACCAACGCCACGCTCGAACTCTTCAGCACCATCACCACGTCTGGACGCATCAGGTCCAGGTTTTTCTCTTCAAAATCCTGCGCATAATTTAGGAAAAAAAAATTGCAGCTTAAAGCAAGCTTCAAAAGTTGCCGACAACGGGGAGCGGCCACCAACGTCGCAAAAATAAAAGGCAGGTGGGCATTTGGTCGGCACACCAAAAGCACCAGGGAGTCCCCAGCGGTGCCACTGCAAGCTGCACCACCATGCTCCGCTAATATTTCGTTAAAACAAAAGACAATGAATAATAGGAAGCACTCACTTTCGAGTACAACTATTAGCAAAGAATTTCGACGGATCAGGTATTTAAGAGACCAATCTTTTCACTACACAAGAATGGGCAACTCTTTTGGCTGGCAGCACTGGTGGCAGTCTAAAGTTCTACTAAAAAACTGGAATATGGGTTGAACCGGAATATAGGTCATACCCCAAATTACAAATTGCGAAAATAAAAAAAAAAAAGTTTTTATAACAAGAAAGTGCAATCTTACCTAAGAACAATATCTGACGAAGAATAAAGCCCGGCAAGAAACCACAGCACATTTGTTTTCTTTGCACCACCTTGCACTTGCATGCAATGAAAAACATACACGAGCGTTACTTAGGTTCTTCAGAACCTTCGTCCAACGACGAGTGTTTGCTTCTGTCTATGACCCACTACGCATTGTCTCATATGCTGCCCACACTTGCAGAGCCACTTGCACACCATTTTGCCCGGGAGTGACTTGCACACCATTTTGCCACAGGAGTGAATTCCACACCGACACCCAAGCACAGAGAGTTGGAAGTGGCGGTCGTGCAAGCGGCCAGCGGGTGTCAGATTATTGTGCGTTTCTGCATGTGCGTCATCTTTTCACTTGAAAAGTATCGTACACTGCCGTCTGCTTCCTCATTCTCGCTCAGGAAGCAGCGGCGACGTACATGAGGAACGGAAGTAGCACAAGAAAAAAAAAATAATGGCACCAAGTTTTTTGTTTTTCTTTTCGACCAATGATTGATACACAAAATGAGGTCTACTTTTCTAGTGCATTTCCTAGCGCCCGCCATATTTTTGGCGGGCGCTTGCCAGAGTGTTGCGGCACTTTCTCGATACAGCGTCTCTGGACACCTTGTGGAGCACTGCAGCCCGTCATCGAGTGGCTCCAGCAGGGTACCGACAACTTTAGCCCCACCAAAGGCCGAGGTGCATTGCCATTTACAACAGAAGGGGCACCCACCTTTATCTGGTACTTGACCCTGCCTGCATAGTGGTGCACCAGAAAGGCATTCTCCCGCTTCTGGGGCACCTCGTAGAAGGGAGCTGTTCTTGTGCTGGTTCTGGAACTTCTGGAGCAGCATGGCGTTTGTGGCCCCGAGAAGCTGCAGCGTCGTTCAGAGCGGGGACAGACACGTTTACCACTGGACGGTAGCGAGCAGAAAGCAAAGAAGCCTCCACAACATTCCAATTAAGATGATATAAAAAGAGTACATATGGTTCTATTACGGCACCTCTAATGAGCCTCTAATTCCTACCCTCGGTTTCAATCTACAGACGTCGTAACTGGGTAATGCTGTAGATTGCCGTAATCCTGGCGGTGGCATGGTGGAGGAGTAGAGAGCGGCAGGCACCCGTTCCTCTTGTCTTCGGCAGGGTTTTTGCGACCAACCGCCAAGATCGCGACAACCCGTACCATTATACTGACACCCGCGACCTATTTTGGTGGCACCTCGGGGCACTCCGATGCATGCACAGAATAGAAATCTAAACGCACCAACTGAAGGCATGTTCGAGACACCACAGACGATACTGCAGGATCGACAATAATGAGACAATTTCGTAGCTCTACACAGTTTCCTGGTCCCCCGTGCTTAGTTTGACTTCACACTGGGCGTTCTAACGTACAGGGAGTTCCCGCGAAAAGAGTACCGTGTTTTCGGCCCGGGTAATAAACTATACATTGCAGAAAGCTCGAACTTCGTGAGAATGTGACGCTTGCAGTTGGGATAGAAGGCAAAAATTTAAGAACATTTCGTTACCTGGCTCAAAAGATTATAGAGAAAACTAAATTTCTCTACGAGCCGACGTTCGTCTAAGCCTAATATTGTCAAAACAATAAGTGACACTGTGGGTGCCTGTAGCATCTATTTCAGTGAAAAAACCCTGTCAGCGAAAGGATATTGTTTTCTTTCTTGCTGACAAGCTACTAATGCGAATAGCATTCTTGATACTTCACGCACTTTTCATCTATGTATCTATCTATCTATCTATCTATCTGGCTATCTAACCTCTTACGCCGCGGGTCGATAAATAAATAAAAAAGACCGGCGCCGGCTGGGATTCGAACCGTTGACCCTTTGATCAGCAGGCAGACGCGCTAACCACAGAGCTATGAAGGCAGTCATTCAACGCACTCTAAACACTTGTTTATATCTTTACCATGCGCAGAGCGCTCCATGCACGAGTGCGCGCATTCCACTCCGCGAGGCTGAGCACGGCCGCTAGCTCACCCTCTCCCGCGCTCGGGAGAGGGTGATGTAGCGGCCGTGCTCAGCCTCACGAGAGCGGAATGAGCTCCTCGTGCATGGAACGCGCGCGCACCGGTAGCTGTGACAGCGCTGTAAAGCGCGTCCTATGGTAAAGATATAAACAACCGTTTAGAGTACCGTTGGTTGAGACTAGCTGAGACGCCAGAAAGTCTGGTCGGTACCATTTTGAGTGTTTGTGCGTATGGCGCGTGCTTTGCTCGCCTTCCTAAGTGACACAAACGCACGTGCTGGGCTGCGGAGATCGTGCGCAGGGCTGTGAAAGTGTCAACAAATTTAGAATCGCCTCAAGAGTGGGCTGGCGTATCTAGAGTGTGCCGGCCACCTGACGAACGCGCATAACTCCGCACCGTTTGATGCTATTCGCATTAACGTAGATAATCATTCCTAAAGGATGGGTTCTGCTGATTTTTTTTTTTCGTCGAGGAAACCTTGAGGTGTACGGTGTAACGTGATACAACTACTCTGTTGGTAAAGTGTAGAATAAGTTCATGTTTATTTTGCACTCAAGCATACTTTTAGTTGAACGATTTTATTTCAGTTGAGCGAAGTCGTGGCCTCACATATTCGTAGGTGGACCTTTTTTTCACTAAATAGATGCTACAAGCATTCACAGTGTCATGTCTTGTTTTGACGATATTAGGCTTGGGTGGACGTCGGCTCGTAGCGAAATTTTGTTTCTTTCAATTATCTTTTGATCCAGGTAATGTCATATTCTCAAATTTTGCTTTCCATCCCAGCCGCTAGCGTCACATTCTCACAAAGTTTGAGCTTCTGCGATACGCATAGTTGATTTAGGCCAGCACTGTATCTCTGCTGGGATACTCCCTGTATATTAAACATAAATAGTGTGAAGGGCAGACAAGGACATGACACGGACAGTACTAGCACCATACTCACAACTGCCGTTTGAAGAGCCCCTGAAGACAAAAAAAAAGTTTTTTTAAACAGTCTGGTTGGGACACGCGTGTCAAAAAATAAATTTTACGCTAAAAAAAAATTTTTTTAGAGCAATATTCACGGCGGGGGATTTATTTGAAATTTTGCGCGGAAATTCCAGGTCATTCAGCTCGGCTTCTCATTGGTAACGATGGTCATTCAAATCAGCTTCTCATTGGCCAATAGAATGAGTGACAGCTTTGATGTTGGTCATAAAATCTTCGTGATCTCTTGAAATCGCCTTTTGAATTACATATTTTTAGGTTTAAGAAACAATCCACCGAATGAACGTCGTAATTGTTTACAAACGTTTTACAAAATCGTTACTTCCGTTCGGATAAAACAACAAACGCAACAAACAAGCTTCGCCATTTTGTTTTTCTGTCATGGTCGCCGTCTTGCAACGCGAATCGCGTCCTCGGGTGGTTTTATAGTTTTATCGCGTTTATATGTGAAGACCTACTGAAGAGGGCTTGTTGCTTGTGTTAGTTAGTCATGGCCGATACACATGACGGACTGATCCGCGGACGGTGACGACATGTCTGGTTCGTCTGTCTCCCAAGCGCATCCACACGACGGAGACGACGAGCAGACGAAAGCGAGGACGGACCGAACCTGGTCGCCGCCCCACAGTGCCGCGAAACTCCAGCATCGCACCGTGGCACCGTTGTCCAAGAGAGAAATCGACGTTCGCTACCGCGATAATGAATCGTACGCCGCTGTTACGTACAGATCGAGACAAAACACCGTGATAGGCTTCGCGCGAAGCGCCACTAGCTTTACTAACCCAAAGCATGAGAGTGACACAGGCATGGTCCTGCTCGAGAAGGGTTCCGCGTAGAAGCGACGAAGTTCTGGGCTCGCGAAGGGGCGTTTGGAGATGCCTTCACGCACTCCGCGCTCGTGCACAACACTCAAGTTCACCACAGCCACAAGAGAGGTCTTGCTCGGTGAAATCCTGATTGGACGTGCAAGAATCATCGCGGCGTGCTAGACGAGTTTTGACGGGAGCTTCTTGACGCGGACCCGGAGGAGTACAGGAACCTGCGTCGCGTCAGCCAGACAAAGTTTCTGCAGTTCCTTTCACACGTGGAACGAAGAAACGCCCGACAAAATAAACCAGCGAACGCACAAAACACAACGATGCGCCACTTTTGTTTTCATCGCCCAGAAAACAATGTACCGTTGCCAGACTAAACGCATTTCAAGTCAATCTCCCGCCAAAAATCCGCGAGTGAAAAAGGCGCTTGACTTTATCAGTCTGCGCGTCCGCAGACAAGGCGCGGATTGCAGGAATCGGTGACGTGCCGGTCACTTGGTACACGGTCTGAGGAAGAAAATCGCGATTCAGTCCGTCGTGTGAATCGGCTGTACGACGCGGTACGACGTGTGCCCGGCAGACACAGGAAGTAGCAATGGCTCTCGTACGGGGCGCAGCCAAGCCAGCCAAGCAGCCAAGCCGATCCACTACGAAGAGGCGGAGAGTACCTCTCCTCCACGCGCCCGAAATGCCGAGAGAGAGAAAAAGTGGAAAGGAGGTGACTACCGACTAAATTGCGTCTAACGCAGTCAATATTGCTCTAAAAAAATTTTTTTTCGCGTAAAATTCATTTTTTGACACGCGTGTCCCAACCAGACTGTTTAAAAAAAACTTTTTTTTTTTGTCTTCAGGGGCCCTTTAATGCAACTATAATTGCATTAAAACAGCTTTTATGAGTATACCGTCACTGCTCACGTAAGAGCTGTGCTGTTTATCAACAAAGCCTGTGGGTCTGCTTTCCCGCGGAGCATGGGAATAGTGAATTACCGCGATTGGCAGAAAAATGGCAGCGACTTAAGGAACAGAGATAAATTCTTCAGCGAAAATGCTAGCTGCTCAGATGGCATTTTCACGGAGAATAGTGTCCTTGACCTCGTAATTCGCTGCGTTATTTAATGCAGAGCCCGATGATTGACTGTGTGTTCTCCAAGAAAGTAGACGCAAGGGCCTTGTTCATAAGAAGTGCGGCTATTACTCGAGCAAACACAGCAGCATTGTTGCATCAGAGCGGTAGTTGTGAGTATAGCACTAGTCTTGTTTTTGTGTCCATGTCCTTGATGGTCTTTGCAGTATTTATGTTTATTATGCTTAACCAACTGGTCCACCTTAATATTTGAGTATTCTACTGCCACAGGTGCCCGAGACACGGCTATACAAAAACATTTCCAGGTCCCCCAAACGCCGACTCTACTTGCACTGGTCGTTGAGGAGGCAGAGCAGTCCGTGAGGCTTTCCCTCGATGAGGCTCAGGCAGCCAGTGTTGTCCGTAAATTCAATGTTCTTCCAGTGAATGCCCTCCTTCTGATATTCCTCCTGCAGGCAGCCACGTAGCACAAGTACGAAGGATTAGCAAGTACAAAGGATGTGTAATGCAAAGTGACTCGGGACATGCAACTACGGTTTCAGATCACGGTGAAATATTCTAATTGCTGTGGCAGTGAATAATTACATCGGTGAGGCTGTTTCTGCATATCTGGACAAAAAGATAATGCTGATAACGCTTGTAGGGTGCGACACATGGGCAATGTATGTGTGCCACCCCTATATCTACCACCACACCAACGGGTATCTTGAAGGTTAAATAAAATAAATTTAACAAACAAACTGCAAAAGCAGCTTTCTTCTAGATATCAGCTTGTTGAAAATTTAATAATGAAAAGTGCCTGTTTCGTAGACTGTGGTATTGCATATGCAAACCGATTATGTGCAGCTACAAATGAAAGGTCATAAACGGCCAATAAATTGTGTTCAAGAGACCACTTTCTTGACAATCTTCAAGTTGGGCTACATTTGAGAAAATGAAGTTCTACAGATAGTCTTTACAAGTGGAGTTCAAATTGAAAGTGGTGGTCGATAAATATTTTTACGAATTTCTCTTCTCTTACCTGCTCATACTTGAAGACATGCTGGTTGAAATAGTTCTGCAGGTGCTCGTTGGCAAAGTTGATGCAGAACTGCTCGAAGTTGTTGTGGTCACCAAAGTCCTCGAACCCGAAGATATCGAGCACACCTATGCTGTTTCCCTAAAATAAAATAATTCCACACAAACATCATCAACTCTTCTTTTTGTATGGTCAATAGTCAGCCTCAATTAAAACAAACACAGTTGCACCTAACGTCCTTTTGCAGGCAGACCCAGTTATAATAACCCCATCACTTCCGCTAAATGTTTTCTTTTCGCATGAGGAATTCATTTCAAGTGCTCTCACATTTACACACATTGAGTCTCGCTCAAAATATGATGCATCTTTCAGCACTTTTCCATAAGTAAAGGTGTTACACAAGCAGGCTGTCACATAAAAAGGACACCTATCCCGCGTTCCTAGAAGTAAAACTGTTACATAAAGAGGACACCGACCCTGTGTTCCCGGAAGTCCTTAGCAGAGAGGAGAGCGTGGTTGACTTGCATCACAATCCAGTCAAAAAGTGCTCCGTAAAGACACTTGGCCATGGCGTCCTCGTGGCTATTGCCTGGTACAAAATAAATGGCAGATTGCACTTCACAGCTCATTTTGTCTCATATAATGAAGTATGATACGTGCAATTAAACAGCATGCATACATTAATGTCAGCTAGGAGCTGGTAACCTTTGAACATCAACTGATCTCCTTTGTCTTTTGCTTGTAGGAGTCCGTTTAATTGATCTGCTACAGCCTTTCGAGGTTTTCCCCTGGCAATCCATCTTTGCTTTCATCAGAAAGCTACTTGCGTGAGCGCGTGCAAATAAAACGCAAAAAAGTCACTCGTGCACTTGCAGCAGATGCAGAACTGCAGAAGCTACGCTATCCGACGTTGAGTACAACACTCCGACTGGCAACTTGGTACCGGTACAAAAGCAGCGATAGCTAGGTTGAGTGGCGCTGCAACGTGGTGTGCGATTTTGCTCACCTCTGGCATCTTGTAACTGATAACCAATGTCTCCCCTGGAGCTTTGGCACGTTTGGTTGTGAGTGCAGAGTTGAGCGTTTCTTCCTTCACCTGGAAGCGACAGGAGATTAACCAAACTCCACTTCCTAATGCCCCAGCCAATAGACCCTTTTCTTTGCGAATGGCACACCAGGCAGTGCTTCAGTCTTCCAACATCCCAGGGAACTTCCGGTTCATAAAAAGAATGAACAAAGCCCACCTTAACGCTGCTGCTTGAAACGTCAAGTAAACATTTAACCACCGATTCTACAGGTGGATGCCAAAAAAACTAAGAAGTGCGAGATCTGTTCAAATTTTTTGAATATTCTTACAGACCAACTCGTCTCCTCCAAGACGTTAGATCGTACAGCCGAAGGCCCTACGCTAAACCTCCAACTTTGTTGTCCGTGTAGCATTTATGCTTTCTAGAACTGGTGACATAAGCAAGCTCTACAGGCTTGAAAGACGGAGCGACGAGAAAGTCGGATGCGAGCGTCAGTTTGTTTTTAAACAATAAAAGGGTCTATCGACAAATGGTGCCAACTATGGAAGACGCCGTTTGCTTCAAAGAGAAGGGCACAAAGGCTTACCCCTAAAAGAGATGATATTAGAGAGAGGACCTCGGGGTTCTTCACTTGAACTGCTTCGTCGCTATGATACGTCGACTTCTGCAGAAAATTAGGCAAAAAAACGCCCGCGCATCAGAGGGGAGTTTGTTTAGAAACTATGAAAACCTCATAAGCAGAGTGAAAGGGGATAACTAAATAGGTTAGGTAGGGTTAGGTTGGGTCAGGTTAGGTAAGGTAAGGAAGGCAAGCTCAGGTTAAGCAAGAACAGATCCAAGAGGTACAATTGGAAAGAAACCACATACCTTGCTGAACTCAATGTTCCCCAAGTGCAGGACAGCAGAAAGTACTCGAATCAACCTGAAAAGTTAGGCACAGAAACTGTGAACCCAAGGAACAAAGCATCCAGGTTGCTCGATGACCCGTGTCCCATCTTTTCTTTAACGTAAACATTTCGGGGGAACTCCGCCCGGCTAGGTAAGCAATATGAAAGGGGCACTTAGTAAACTAAAACCGATTTCTTCGTTGTGCCCGACGTTTCAGCAGGCTTGAAGATAACGACAGATTACGACCTTTGGGCCCGCACACAGTCGCCCCTCGAAAGGTGGGGCATGACGAAGAAATTGGTTAGAGGAGTTTACTAAGTGCCCCTTTCCTATCTTTTCATATGAATAAATTTAGTCTACTCAAAAAGATGCGTCGAGTGATGCGTCTAAGCGTGCATGAAACAATCCAACCAAAGATCAAGAGGAGCTCCTTTACCTTTTCCGCTTGTCGAGGTTGAATCCCACCATCTCCATGGATTGCATGAGCCTCGTGTATTCAAATGCTTCGTCCGTGCCTTCTAGTGTGTAACACTGGCTCTGCATTGAGGCAAATTCACAAACGAGTTGGCAGGTGACAGCATGCTTTCGCATCAATCATGAATATGTAAGCTGGCAATCATGGCATGGCAGAAATGTCCAAAGTAAAGTCAGCTTTTCTGAAAAAGTCTTTGTTACATCAGTATCTTCACTATACCAGACTTCCACTATAATACTATTAGTATCCTTACTACATATCAAATAAAAAAGATGTTTCACTGCAAGTACTAAAAATTAGTAACATATTGCACAAAAAGGAAAAAATTTGTCTCGTAATATATGTATCATTCTTTCAAGATTTGATTACTACTAGAGGTGTCTGAATATCAAAATCTTTCGAAGCAAATCGAATCAAATAATAAAGGTTATGAATTGAATCAAATATTTTCGGATACGAATATAGTAGTTGCAAATAAAAACACCTTTGAAAAAAAATTTTCTATTTCATGTGAATTAAACAAGAATGCTCAATCAAAACACAACTGGAATTTTTTTCAAAAAATATTTATGAAAAGGTTACTTTTATTGCAGTAAGAAAAATGTCACACATGTGACTGATAAAAGAACAGATGAAATAAAAGATCATTTTGTGAAACACCATTCAATGAGTGAAAGTTACAGAACGTAAATGAGAGTACACGAGTGGAGGCGGGTCGGCAAGCCACAGCGCAGTTGGAGATCGCGTCGCTGAGGAGCGCAGCCACGTGAACGTAAACGGAAGTACACAAGCGGAGGTGTGTCGGCAGGCCACAACAGAGTTGGAGATCGTGCGATTGCGCCGTGCAGCCGCACTAACCTCGCGCAATCTCTTTCCGTGAGCAATAGTTTGGCCGATAGAGAGTGCCACAAAGAAGCAATAAACTAAGATATTTTCTGGTGGAGGGAGCAGGTTTTGCTTTTACCAGTGATGTGAAAACGGGTAGAAATAAATAACAAAAGGAATGCTGGCAAACTGATGAACCGGAGAATCAAGCGGAAAAGAACACGAGCCAGATATCGCCGATAACCGAGGTCAGCCGTAAATCCATATTCGAATCCATAGCACCTTGGATACTGTAGTGACTTTAGAAATGACTGTACTGAGTGCAGTCCGTCGCGTTGTGCTCACAGCCATGCGCGTGCCGTTGCAAATCACAGTCCTTCATCAAATCTATCGCAGCGTTTGCGCCACGACCATTTCAACTCCGCAATCCAGACATCATGGCAAGCAAAAGGACAGATTGCGCTACCGCGTGCAAATAAATTTCCAATGCTTCATACCAAAAAAAAGAGGCACTTAGGTTGGTTTTCTGGGTTTGCCAAGCTCGAAACCATAATGCGCAGTCCAAACACAAAACAGGGAACTCAACCGCGAGTTGACACTAATTAGCACGTTCCGCGTTATTCAAAGTTTTCAAGTATTCGAAGAACTCGAATACTTTGAACAGCGAAGGTGTGAAGCGAATCGAATAGCAAGCATTATTCACGAAGTATTTGAAGTTATGAATATTCGCACACCCCTAATTACTACTGCTCTTCTGTTTCCACAGAAATTACCAAGCACCCAGAAAACGCACCTAACTCCAACCATAAAATGCACCTAACTCCCACTGCCAACAACCACAAAGCTGCAAAAGCAACTGGCAGTTTTAAAACTACCCAAGGTAGAGACTAGCCAAGGCCATGTCAATGAACCAACGAGTTCCGAGCTGATTGGCTTAGAAAGAAATCAAAAAAATCATCAGCGCAAAGACGGGCCGATAGTCCCACCTGGTTCAGGTAGTGGTAATCCTCGGGCCGACTGAGGTGCAGTTCCCTGCGCTCCTCGTCCGAAGCGCCGGCCAGCAGGTAGTAGAAGACGTGGTAGTTGCGCTCCTTCTTCGCTTGCGACACTATCCTCGACTTCTCCAGCAGGTACTTCTGCACCAGTGCCCTGCAGAGCGTGGCACCCAGAAACATTAACCTCCAGTGCCACACATTCCCAAAGACAGCACAACACATTCACGTCCAGATTCCATTTTTCGCGACCACAGTGATGCAAACACAACCAACCGTTGAACTTCACGCATTTCCTCATAGTTTTCTTAGTATTTACCGAACCTCAAAAGAAACTGCTCCGGCAGAAAATAAACTGCACAGTTAGCAGATCAACAGAGGGTAGTACAACTTGTCATAGAGTTATTCTTAAACTGCGAGAAAACACATTTTAAAATAAATCAAACGATAAACAATATCAAACGTGTTGTATTGGTGGAAAGCACCAATATTACGTGATTTCCATGCAATGTAGCGAGGGGAAAGAAATTAAAAAAAATGCATCTTACCCATGCACCATGCCATTCTCCCGGTAGTTGACCTGGATGAACTTGCCAAACCTACTGGAGTTGTTGTTGTGTTTGGTCTTGGCATTGCCAAAAGCCTGTATGACAACGAAAGAGACATGATTTATGTTCTCTCTATTTCTTTACTGCAACGTCTCGGTACATGAAGCCCTAAGCTATTTCCTAACTTTCTATGGTTACAGAAAGAGGAATTAAAGAAAATAGAACACTAAAGCACATATATGTGCTAGCTTTCAGTTATTGATGCAACTCCGTATAAAATTACGCTGAAAGAAATATCTCGGACAATTCAATCATGCACGTGCCTGATCACAGTCATGAACACTCATTGCATGACTGTAAATGACTCTGAATGACTTCATAAATTCGGAAGGTTTCTCGATGTGATGGTGAGCGGCTTCATGATTTCTGACGGTGAATGACCGTGAATTCTGATGATGATTCACTTTGTCAACTTCATGTACTCATGATGTCATGGTAAGTGATTTCATGACTTCTGATGGTGAGACTTTGTAAATTCTGATGGTGATTGGTTTTGTGAACTCTAATGGTAAATGACTTTTAATGCGAATAGCATTCTTTGGATACTTCACGCACTTTTCGTCTATGTATCTATCTATCTATATATCTATCTGGCTATCTAACCTCTTACGCCGCGGGTCGATAAATAAATAAAAAAATCAGCAGAACCCATCCTTTGGGAATGATTATCTACGTTAATGCGAATAGCATCAAACGGTGCGGAGTTATGCGCGTTCGTCAGGTGGCCGGCACACTCTAGATACGCCAGCCCACTCTTGAGGCGATTCTAAATTTGTTGACACTTTCACAGCCCTGCGCACGATCTCCGCAGCCCAGCACGTGCGTTTGTGTCACTTAGGAAGGCGAGCAAAGCACGCGCGTACGCACAAACACTCAAAATGGTACCGACCAGACTTTCTGGCGTCTCAGCTAGTCTCAACCAACGGTACTCTAAACGGTTGTTTATATCTTTACCATAGGACGCGCTTACAGCGCTGTCACAGCTACCGGTGCGCGCGCGTTCCATGCTCGAGGGCTCATTCCGCTCTCGTGAGGCTGAGCTAGAGGTCTCCCGAGCGCGGGGAGAGGGTGAGCTAGAGGGAGAGGGTGAGCGCGGGAGAGGGTGAGCTAGCCCTCGTGCATGGAACGCGCGCGCACCGGTAGCTGTGACAGCGCTGCAAAGCGCGTCCTATGGCTAAAGATATAAACAAATGTTTAGAGTGCGGTGAATGACTGCCTTCATAGCTCTGTGGTTAGCGCGTCTGCCTGCTGATCAAAGGGTCAACGGTTCGAATCCCAGCCGGCGCCGGTCTTTTTTATTTATTTATCGACCCGCGGCGTAAGAGGTTAGATAGCCAGATAGATAGATAGATAGATAGATACATAGACGAAAAGTGCGTGAAGTATCCAAAGAATGCTATTCGCATTAAAAGACCGGGCGCCGGCGGGATTCGAACCGTTGACCCTTTGATCAGCAGGCAGACGCGCTAACCACAGAGCTATGAAGGCAGTCATTCAAGGCACTCCTAAACACCTGTTTATATCTTTACCATCGCGCGCGTTCCATGCACGAGGGCTCATTCCGCTCTGGTGAGGCTTAGCACTGCCCCTAGCTCACCCTCTCCCGCGCTCGGGAGAGGGTGATGTAGCAGCCGTGCTCACCCTCACGAGAGCAGAATGAGCTCCTCGTGCATGGAGCGCGCGCGCACCGGTAGCTGTGACAGCGCTATAAGGCGCGTCCTATGGTAAAGATATAAACAACCGTTTAGAGTACCGTTGGTTGAGACTATACTTCGTTTCAGCTTGGGTCCAGACGCAGCCGATGCTACAAGCACGAGCGTGTGGCCCTGAACAGTGCCTGTACTGCACGAGCGCGCGTGCTGTGGCAGGCACGCTGGAAGCCCGGAGCTCGCGCTTGTAGCATCGGCTGCGTCTGGACCCAAGCTGAAACGAAGTATAGCTGAGACGCCAGAAAGTCTGGTCGGTACCATTTTGAGTGTTTGTGCGTATGGCGCGTGCTTTGCTCGCCTTCCTAAGTGACACAAACGCACGTGCTGGGCTGCGGAGATCGTGCGCAGGGCTGTGAAAGTGTCAACAAATTTAGAATCGCCTTAAGAGTGGGCTGGCGTATCTAGAGTGTGCCGGCCACCTGACGAACGCGCATAACTCCGCACCGTTTGATGCTATTCGCATTAACGTAGATAATCATTCCCAAAGGATGGGTTCTGCTGATTTTGCACTCATAAGGTGAATGACTTTGTAAACTTTTATGAGTTTGTGATGCAATGGTGAGTGATGAACTCAATGTTAGTGGCAATGTGATTGGGATCAGACTTGGGAGCAGACAGGCTCCGTGACATGAATGGCCATGACCTTTGGATGTCTGCATACTTTGAGATGGGCGCGCGATTGAATTTCGATGAACATCGGATTTTCTCATGCGATGGCGAGTGAGCATGTCCCACCTCCAAGACGGGTCCTGCGCTAAGGATGGTCTGCTCCACGCCGCGCCCATAGGATCCCTTCTGGCTGAGGGCGGTCAGGTGGTGGAGCAGCAGGTTGGTACTCTCCGTCTTGCCTGAGCCGCTCTCCCCCGAGATGACCACACATTGGCTTGCACGCGAGCGCAGCACGTAGGCGTGGTAGGCAGCGTCCGCCACCGCAAAGATGTGCGGGGGCAGGTCACCCAGGCGCTGGTTCTGGTACAGCCCCACATACTGCAACAGGGGGCATGGAACACCAAACGTCAATCAATCAATCTACAGCCTTGCCTCCTAGTATAGGAGGCACCGAATGTCAAAAGTAAACTAATCAACCAATAATCAACAGGCTCGTGTACTGGAACCGGAGGCACCTTGTGCCAAATGTCAATCAATAAATTAATCTATGTGCTCATATACGGAAACAGGTGCCACTGCATGCCAAGTGTAAATCATTTATTCAATCAATAGGCCCATGTATGAAACAAGAGGCACTGGATTCGAAACATTAATCAACCAATTACTTTATTTATACTTCCAAGGAAAAGTATTCTCTTTAAAAAAATCCTTGGTGCTAAAGGCAAATGGGTCACCTGACGAAGACAGTAAGGATTGACAGGTCCCTGGTACCTTAGACAGAGCCTTTGGCAAGCTCAAAATGCGGTGGGAAACTCAGCGAAGAAAAATACACCTCTTGCTTGCTTTCAGACAGAACTGCTGAATAAGTATTCATTTACTTTTCCTCCGTTGTTCGACTTCCATCGTTTGCGATGACGACCTTCTTTGAACTCTCTTACTAGAAAGGCATCACAACACCGCTACTTGTTTGGGTCCTAACCCGAACCCAAGACGGATGCAAGCCCTTGGGGAACACACGCACCTTGGGATTGTAGATGGGGTAGAACTTGAAGGGGTTGACGGCGATGAGGATGGAGCCCACGTAGGTATAGATGTGTCCCCTCTCGAAGCGGGCCTTGAGGTTCTCCAGCAGGGTCTGCTCTGTCAGGTCCGGCAGCTGGCACAGGTCAGAGTAATCCCGGTCCCTGGGCTGGTGGTACAGGAAGCGCAGGAAGTAGTCTCGCAGCAGCTGGGCATCCGCGGAGGCATCCGGCCCCAGGGGAAGCACCAGGGCCGCCGAGCTGCCGGACAGCCGCTCCCGCAGGCAGAAGCGGTGCGTGTCCTGCTGCGGCCATACGCAGCTGCAGCGCCACCGGGAACTCTTCGGGCCCCAGGTGGCGCTCCTTGCACTCCTGCGATGGAAGACAAGGATACCGAGTTGCAAACGGAGATGCCATTGCAGATGATGACGGAAATGTCTGGAGACGTCACTACAATGCAGAAACATTAATGGTTTGCAAGAGCGCAAACATGCACGACAGAAGTTGGAGACAATGCCAAAACATGGCAAAAAATACTACAATAACCTCTAGGAAAGGGATGTATAAGGATGCAACTTTGTCTGCGCATCTTCAGTCTTTGTAAAGTACCACAAAAACTACAAAAGTGCAAATTACCGCAAGGGCTACTTAAGTCCTTGTGGTACTTTACGTTGTTAGTTTGAGTGACCGTAAGTAATGTGTCTCCAATAGATACACCTCTTAGAAATCTGCTCAGAGCAAAAAGATATCTATGATCAACAAAAGACAATTGTTAAGAAAGCAGCCCACTGTGCCTTTCTCATCATGTGACAGCATCTGCGGACCACAACTGGTCGCTCCGGAAGCTGGCATCACAGTGATTGACAAGTTGCACATAGAATCTCGTTACAAATGCGAGAGCTACGGGCATCCTTTCCAGATATACACGTCTTTTTGCCTTGTTCAGAGAGCACATCCGTTTCAGTGAAAATACAGTCTTGCAAGTCAAAAGATGCATCGTGTGAGCTTTGTGGCACAAGCTACACCAATGGCACCAACATCTCCACACTGTTGCATCTAGGGAGCAGTTTTGACAACAACAAACAGGGGTTTAACATCAAAGTGCAAGACCAGCCAAACTCTGCCTGCACTGTGATTGCCGGCACATACATAGTTGTTATTAAGTGTTACTAAAGTTCTAAATGTAACTACTATGGGCCATTAATGAACTGAGATTCACAGCACCCACCAACACCCGAAACACCTGGACCAGTCTGCTAGAAGCAGCTTCTTAGCTGAGACTGTGTGCAAAAACACTGCAAAGGCCAAGGTGCGTGAGCACTTGAGATATGGTTTGAGCGCTACTCAACTCGTGGCACTGGCTTTGGCAGTGCTTTTTTCACACAGTCTTAGCTAGGATGCGACTTCCAGAAAGCCGGCCTAGAAGAGTGAAGCAGGCGAGACCAACCCACCTCCCCGCTGGCGTTGTGGACGACCTCTGCGAGCTCAAGGTCGCGGGGCAGGGAGAGGCCGAGCTTCTCGGCGATGCAGGCCACGATGTCCGAGGCGGTAGTCTGCTTGCTGGCCTCGATAGAGAGGGCCTCGTACAGGTTGCTGAAGGCCCCCACGTGCACTTGCAGCACATAGCGGCTCTTGGACATGGCTGTCCCACGGCAGGCACGGCCCGGGGGTCACGGACGGCCTCCGGCCATCATGTGTGCAGGCCTGGAACAGGGACAGCCGAGAATACGGTCCAGAAGGGTTCGTGGGCCACAAGGACACACCTTTCAGAGCGTCCACGTTCGAATGAGGTTATGGAGTCTGGAGAGCGTCTCCGACTGAAGTGTTTATTGCATCCCAAAAAGTGCTCCCTCCTTTTCCACCTGACGACGTCCTACAAGCAGGGCCGGCGTTGGCCATGGCCCACCGGGGCGGACGCGCTGGGCCCCGCGTTAGCACAAGGGCCCAGCAGACGCGAAAGTCCACCAACCAATAAAAAAGCATTATCTTTTGTGTGAATTGTGACAAACACCAAAAAAAAAAGACAGAAAAAGTTTTTTTTATTTTTATGTGCGATAGATTGTTATGTTACGGACTCCGGAGAGAAGTAACCACGTGGCGCAATACCGATTGTTGACTGGGCCAAAGAGCACTTAGCTTCTACGGTTTGTCAGCTTGAAAAAAAGGGGGTGGGGGGAGTAGCATTCCACATCAGGGGCTTATGCACGTCCGAAATCTAATCCACAACGGAGACAGGGGCGATTTTCGAGGGAGCTCTGCAACTCTGCGAGTCAACAGGATGTGGCTCTGTATCTGATGAGCTTGCGGGCCCTCAAGCAACAACACACAAAACCATCATATCTGGGTCTGACTTATGCTCTCGGAGGATGCTCAGAGTTTGCATCGCTCCAAGTAAGTAGTTTTTCTCCTTTCGTTTTATGCAACCTGTTTCTGAACAGGTTGTCGCGACCTGCACCAATTGCCTCAAATGAGCATGCTTCTTTCTAATGAAAAAGAAAAGGTTGTTTTTACATAGTGACATTTAAAATTGTCAGTGCTAGAAAAGTGAAAGATTGCGTTTTAAGTTGGGGTGCGTGCGGCCTGCAACTTGGGTCCTAGTCGTCTACCACTCACCCTACAAGCCACGCCTGGTGTGTAAACGGAGTCACAAAAAATCGTTTGGAATAAAAATGAAATCTGCACGGCATTTCTGAGCAAGGCATGTCACGTTACTGTGTTGTAGTTGCAGTGCAGGTTTAAACGTTTTTGGCCTTGTCAATCATCGAGCTCCCTCCATAGACGTCATCAATAAGCTTATGGCGCGCCGTGAGGGAAGTATTTGTGCGTCTTCTTCCCCTCGGAGCGAATGTTCAGAGTGCACCGTCCTTGTGGTGTACTATGATCTCTTTATAAACCTTTTTGTTTACTCTGGTCCCCAGCCACCTGGTAGGCATATCCAGTACGGGCGACGAAAAAGTAATAAAACATTTAAACCTGCAAATAGTAAAAAAATAGAGGGGAAGCAAAAAGAGAAGGGGTGACGGTCACGCTCATATCCTAAATGTTTTCTATTGGCGTGGCGACGGCAAAACAATGTTTTCGCCCATACTGGAAGGGACGATATTCCAGGATGGCAGCGCCCTTGCAAAGACCCCCGGGCCTATATACCCTAAAATACCACTGAAGCGCCCACCATTAACATGTTGTAAACTTGGGATCCTCGCAAATTATACATTAAAGGGCCCCTGAAAAGAAAAAACTTTTTTTAAACTGTCTAATTAAAACATGCATGCCAAAAAAAAAAAAACTTACACGGAAAAAAAAAGTTTTTAGGCCATATTAATGGCGAGAGATTTATATGAAATTCTGCGCACAAAGTCCATGACGTCACGGAATGGTCCTTCGCTCAACGAGATGGTAATTCACTCATTCCACCTCAATATGAAGGCGAAGCCAATCCACCTCTGTGCTGAGAGAGAAAACAAGTGGAAAGGGGGTGACTACCGACTAAATCGCGTTTGCGCCAACAATATTGCTTTAAAATTTTTTTTTTTTTTATGCGTCAAATAAATTTTTTGACATGCATGTCCCAGCCAGACTCTAAAAAAACCACTTTTTTTTTTCTTTTCGGGGTTCTTTATGCGCTTGATTTGACCGGACAAGCGCCCATGTCTATGATTAACCCAGTTTTCAGTGAAGATACGATGGGTGCTCCCCCGCTATTTTATGGTAGTTGACACGTTGTATAAGTTCTTTTTACTATACTCCAGCAAATTCGCTAGATTCGGGTATTCTTCGTTCGTGCGCATACTCACAACATGTCCCTACCACATTTGAGAACATTTATTTCTTTTTTATACTTGTAGTTCTTACATCTGAAGACAACCAAATGTGCACATATATAATGATAGGACGTACAATTTAAGTTATCTTGCACATATCTAACTGTCCACCCTTTCTCCACGCTTTGTTTTCTCATTTCTTCTTAATCTTTTTTAGCCCAGGTCCCCACGTTACCCAATGCCGGCCCCTACTGTCACGTTGTAGCCGGCATGGATCCTGGCAACATCACAACGGCAGTGATGAACGCAACAGGTGCCCGTCCCGCTGCAGGTTAAACTCCAGCTTCATGGTCCGCGGAAGCCTCCCCAGTCAGGAGCTGGGACGCCGCAATGACGGCGACACTCGCGTTCTCTGGCGCTTTTTTTCCCAGGACTTCCAGGCCCAGTTACTAGGATTGCAACGTCCGACGGCATGACGCTTCGGCTTCTGTGAAGCCATTTGTTACCACTCCGGGACCGCTTTCAGATGCGCTCCGGGCACCGTAATGGGTCCAGCTATTTGGGACGAGATCCAACCGTCGCACATTTGTTTTTGTGTTTCTGAAGCAGTGCTCGGCCAACGTAGCCAAACGCTGAACCAGTGGTCGGGTGGGGCTTGTATTCAATCAGTGGAGCACCAATTGAATGTGAGCCCCAGCCGCAGCACTCGTGTAAAATCTATGCGCTGTGCTCGATCGGTGTAAACGAAGAAACAAAGTCAGCCTGCAGTCCTTCTGTTGGGTAAACACCGAAGCTCGGTGGAAAATCAAACTAGAAAAGCACCCCCTATAGTTCGACCTCCGTGACAACAGTTAACAACATGAGCCATGAAGGTCCCTTCCAAATTTTTGCTTGTGGTGCAGCTCTACTTTAGTCTCAGGCTTTCCTGTTTCCGTGACAAAAAAACAAGCAAACAGCTGATGGTAATGAGGATATGACTTCGTGAAAGTCAATCTGCTAGGTATGAACCATTTCAGTGTAACTAGGCATACAGTGGAAGCTGAAGCCCCAGTGAGCCAACCAAGGCATTGGAGAGAGGCATGTTACGACGTAATGTTAAAGCAGACTCCTAAGGAGAGCTGTCATGTGCGTCACTGTGTTGCTTTAATAGGCTCACTGTGCTTTTGGCCAGATTATACTCGTACATAGTACAGCAACATAAATTATGCCCAATAACTTGAAGACAAAGACCTAGAAACAAAAAAGGAAGGGCGAACAGAAATAGACAATTAGAAGCAAAGCCTGTATGGAATACGTATTTGGAAAGCCAAGAAGTGTCATCCGCTTTAAGCGTAAGGCAATGCACAAATTCTCCGAAAACATGCAAAACATACAGACCTTCAGGTGAGCTCAAACAAGGCTGCAAGAAGGGCCTATTGGATAATATTTTTATGCTGGGACACAACAAAGCCAAAAGATACTTGATGGCACAAAGCCATTGCTTCCAGAAAACATTCCCTTTGCACAACTTTTGAAAAACTGCATGGCCAGCAGCATTAGGTTTACTCAAAACAAGGCCAACTCCCAAGGGAAAAGTTTATCTCTGAAAATACCATCAATTCCATAAAACCAAGTGTTTGCTTGCCCCTATCGGTGATTACAAACAATACCTGAGCAAAACCTACCCCGAGCTCAAGATATCAGTGAGAACAAACAAAAATAGAGGCTATCCAATGAACAATGATAACAGCAGCTCACCACTGAAAAGAGATAAGCAGTCATATCCTGTGACGATAAAGAGTTCCCAATCCAAGAGCTTAACCAAACACAAAGAAACATGGTCAGCTACGAGGACTATTTCGAGAAATTAAAGTAGAAGACCACTCATACGACGGGCAGGTATGTCTGCATTTTTGCGCAGAGGACACATCACAGAGCCAAGCTTTGATTAGAGGATATATAGTGGGTAGACAGAAAGGCTGAAGTTTGTCTGCTCCTTGCACAGTGGGTGCTCATCGAAACGCCAAGTTGCAGAGCTCCGGCGTCGTCTGCAAGTCGTAGAAATGGGTGCAATCGTGATCAGCTACAGCAGCCCACCCGGCTCTCCACACTTGGTTCCCAGCACGCACCCATATCCTAGGTCACCGCTATATGTAACTGCCAGTACGGAGGCGGTTGACAATTACGTATTCACCTTCGTACGAATTATGACTGCACATTGTTTTGTCAACTAACAACTACCAGATGATATACAACGAACGAAGCAGTCACAACAGAGATTCTATCTGCTACCCACTGAGGAGAGTGGAATCTGCTCGAGCGGAGCTTTCTTGCACATGTGATCACTCCCTCGTCTTTTTGCTCCTCTTACTCTTATGTACGGAGAGACTCCTCACCATTTCGCTCCTCCTTGGCACTTCTGTGCGAGAGGACGCGTTGTGGTCGACTTGCCTTCCGCACAATCCGTTAAAGGTGCACTACGGACAAGAATCTCGCCCACTATATTGCTGCATTCACTCTGTCAGACATGCATCTCCTGCCAAACATGATTTTTGAAATGCTCAATCATAAAACCTGGGCATGACAGGCACGTCACTGAAGAAAGTTTCACGGCATTCACACTTCCAACAGACCTGCCAAGTCTGAAATTTATTTTCGCAGAAAACAGAACCACGAAATGTGCAGTCTGTTTAAAAAGAAAGGATACTCTCACAAACACTGTCTGCAAACTTGGATCCTGCTTTTTTTCGACGGATGAAGCTGAAGCCAATGCACAGACGGCGGGAGGCTTTCATCTGCTCCGACCAGGCCAACCATTTCCCCCGGTGACCATCAACACGTTTCTGTTTAAAGAGGCTAGTGCTATTCTCCGGCACAGTTCTGCCCCACCCTCGTGTTCCCATCGCCTCTACCTCTCTTTCTTCCACAACAAGAAAGAGTTGGCAGGCACCCAAGCCAGAGCTGACTCCCCGGAAGCATTTAAGAATTGCCAGCTTCTCGGTCTGGCACGGCTCTTGAAGATTAGTCGGGCACACCCTAAGTCGAGAGGCGCTCATTAGAGGGTGCTCCCAGACAAAAAACTCCTCCATCTAATGTCTACAAATGCAAACTGGGCCTCACTAATGCAGCTGTGAGTAGGATCTGTGCAGCAGCCCAGAAGAACTAGACAAAAAAAAAGTCACAATATATATATATATGGGCGGTTTCATTTGGATTCAAATAGTGAGTGGCAGTCATATTTTTTATTTTGCTTCAAATTTTTATATTTTGTGGAGCATGTTCCAAAAAGAACAATCCTTTTTATTTTAATGTCCTCACATGTTTAGTTTCTGAGAAAATAAATCTCAAAGAAGCGGGAAAGAACGACGAGGTTTTGACGATTGTCGTGTGTGGCGTTTTTGAATCACTCTCTATCTCAAAGTATTCAAAAGAGAGCGTCTATATTTTTTAGTGTGATATATATAAAAGTAGGTAAAACGACATTATAACTACTATTTATTATTCGTCGCTCCAATCTTTGTCAAAATCCCCAAACATGCCTCCGCGAACAACTGTGACCTAAATTGCGGATTTGTTTTTGAGTCGACTATGTTTAGTATCGCTTTTAAAATAATACCACGTGTAGAACCTTTCATTGCCTTCCAAATTAAGCAAAGTTTGTGTTTTTATCATGTACGAGTACTGAGAAATAAATTATGAAACAGAGAAGGTTTTCACTTTTCGTTCAATTTCAACACGCTGTATAAAAAAAAACATTTTTAATTTTTTCTTTTTCTTGCGTCGCGTTCTTTTTGCATCCTTCTTTTACCCAGAATACATTCCGTTAGAGGTATTTGCACTGGTTTTGAGTTTTAAGCCTCTAAATATGCTAAAAAGAGCAAATGCCGATGGTGGGTTTTGACGATTGTCGTGTGTGGCGTTTTTGAACCACTCTCAAGGCTTGTTCACACTCTTGCGATCTCTTAGAACTGGGTTCCTTAAAACTTCTTAAACCAGAGGACACACTGACGCCATCTATTGGGTAGCAGTGTAAACTTGACAGTCCGGCATATTTTTTATTTCTCTCGCGCATTATCCTTTCTTTCTTGGCTCGAAAAATTTTGTCAAGGTTATAAATGAGCCTTTCTTATGGGTATTACTAATGCACATTTGACCTCGGAAATCCCGAAAAATCTTCGCTTTCCGGAAATGCAGTTCCGGGATCACCGCATAGATGGCGCCACAATGTCAGTGTGTTCCCTCGTTCTAAGAAATTTTAAGAAGTTTTAACAGATCTCATCTCTCTCGGTCGTTCTTCGGTTGCAAGAGTGTGAACGGGCCTTCAATCTCAAAGTATTCAAAAGAGAGCTTTTATATTTTCATTGTAATATATATGCAAGTCGGTAAAACGACATTTCAACTACTATTTATTATTCGTCGATCCAATCTTTGTAAAAATCCCCAAACATGCCTCCGCGAACAACTGTGACCTAAACTGCGGATTTTTTCTAGTCAACTATGTTTAGTTTTGTTTTTAAAATAATACCACGTGTAGAGCCTTTCATTGCCTTCCACATTATGGAAAGTTTGTGTCTTAATCACGTACGAGTACTGAGAAATAAATTATGAAACAGAAAAGGTTTTCACTTTTTGTTCTATTTCAACACGCTGTATAAAAAAAATATTTTATTTTTTTGCGTCGCGTTTTTTTTACATTTTCTTTTAGCCAGCATACATTCCGTTAGAGGTATATGCACTAGTTTTGAGTTTTAAGCCTCTAAATATGCTAAAAAAGAGCAAATGCTGATGGTGGGTTTATGGGTTATAGCTGTATATTTTATTCTTCATTATAATAATCTAAGGGACGTTTAATAAATAATCATATAAAAGACATTGATGTCGTTAGGCGTATAATAACAAGTTTGCAATTCCAAACGTCTAAACACTATAAAATCGCAACTGCCGAAAGCGGGTTTTCAGACAATTTCCGCCGGTGCCATGATTGGAGAGGCCTCAAGCCTAAACCCTATGCGCTACATAATCTATACTACGTTAGAAATATCCAAGTATAATATTGTAAAACATTAGAGTAAAATACACTTCCTATTGGAAACCTAGATTTTTAAATTTCGAAATTTTATATTTTTAATGCGAAATTCATGTTGATAACAGAACAGAATCATTTTTAGCATATTTAGAGGCTTAAAACTCAAAACCAGTGCATATACCTCTAACGGAATGTATTCTGGGTAAAAGAAGGTGTAAAAAAAACGCGACGCGAGAAAAAAAATATGTTTTTTTTATACAGCGTGCTGAAATTTAACGAAAAGTGAAAACCTACTCTGTTTCATAATTTATTTTTCAGTACTCGTACATCATAAAGGCACAAATTTTGCTTAATTTGGAAGGCAATGAAAGGTTCTACACGTGGTATTATTTTAAAAGCGATGCTAAACATAGTCGACTCAAAAAAAAATCCGCAGTTTAGGTCACAGTTGTTCGCGGAGGCATGTTTGGGGATTTTTACAAAGATTGGATCGACGAATAATAAATAGTAGTTGGAATGTCGTTTTACCGACTTGCATATATATAACAATAAAAAAATATAGAAGCTCTCTTTTGAATACTTTGAGATTGAGAGTGGTTCAAAAACGCCACACACGACAATCGTCAAAACCCACCATCGGCATTTGCTCTTTTTTAGCATATTTAGAGGCTTAAAACTCAAAACCAGTGCAAATACCTCTAACGGAATGTATTCTGGGTAAAAGAAGGGTGCAAAGAAAACGCGACGCAAGAAAAAAAAAAATTAAAAATGTTTTTTTTTTATACAGCGTGCTGAAATTGAACGAAAAGTGAAAACCTTCTTGTTTCATAATTTATTTCTCAGTACTCGTACATGATAAAAACACAAACTTTGCTTAATTTGGAAGGCAATGAAAGGTTCTACACGTGGTATTATTTTAAAAGCGATACTAAACATAGTCGACTCAAAAAAAATCCGCAATTTAGGTCACAGTTGTTCGCGGAGGCATGTTTGGGAATTTTTACAAAAATTGGAGCGACGAATAATAAATAGTAGTTATAATGTCGTTTTACCTACTTTTATATATATCACACTAAAAAATATAGACGCTCTCTTTTGAATACTTTGAGATTGAGAGTGATTCAAAAACGCCACACACGACAATCGTCAAAACCTCGTCGTTCTTTCCCGCTTCTTTGAGATTTTTTTCTCAGAAACTAAACATGTCAGGACATTAAAATAAAAGGATTGTTCTTCTTGGAACATGCTCCACAAAATATAAAAATTTGAAGCAAAATAAAAAAATACGACTGCCACTCGTTGCCTGAATCCAGATGAAACCGCCCATATATATATATATATGTAAACATATATTTTATTTTTAATGTCTTTTTAAAATGAAGAAGCATAGAGCTTTTCATACTGTCCCTCTCTTTTGCTCAAGTTCTGTCAGTTCTACATGCTAAACAACAGTGAGCCACCTTCCTTTGGATAGCTACCCTCTACGTTACTTAAAGGGGTACAGAAATGAAATGATGTGACCATAAGCTCTCTGCCTCTCGCTTCAAATCGGCCAGCGGGAGCGCAATGCGTATTGTGCCCGTGACGTTAATGGCTCCTGCACAGCCAAGGGTACTGTAGTTGCGAGCATTGCCACTTCGTGGCATCAACGAATGACAATCTCGCTTAGAAGTAATATCTGAGGACTCTACGCCTATACATAGCGTACAAACCTCAGATATTATACATAGTTGCCCGTAACGTCATTCCACGGCCACGCCAACATTCTCTGTGCCACGAGTGTTTGGTTCATTGTGTTAGTTTCACACCGCAGCTCGAGGGAACTAGTAACTCGAAAGAACAGTCAGTACCCTGCAATGACGACACCTGCAATCCATGTGTATAAGCAGGGGTGGAACTCATGAAATGTACTTGGGAGCAGCCACCAGGAGCAGCTGAAACAGATGTTTTGGAGCAGGTTGGGAGCAGCTAAAACTACATTCAGGAGCAGGCTAGGAGCAGCTTAGGTCAGTTTTCATTGTACTTCAGCTTGCGTCTTAGACGAGCATGGGAGCAATTTCAATTGTGCTTAGCAGCGCAGATGCATATGAGTGGTTAGGAACCTAAGCGAAAACTTGGCCTTAGTGAGAACCGAAAAGCAAGTACCATATGTTTCTGAAGATAGTGTCCTTGATATTTTCCGAGTGGCTTTCAGCTGCTTAAAATGCAAACCAGCACTGCTTATAGCACTACCCACACGTGCTCGGCATAGTAATTATATGTGGGGACCATGTGACGTGCGTAAGCAATGAATGTGCAGTTGCGGGGAGAGCAGGGCAACAAATTTCGAGTTAATCCTATTGTACAACTCAATATCGAAGCAGTAGACTACGATTAACGAAGTTATCGTATTCGAAGCGATGAGCCGGAGCAAGATTTAAAGTATGCCGAGCAGATCTACCGCTCGCGTGAGAGCTGCTGGCCGGCAAGGTTTAGGATCGGACCGCGTTTCAGTTCAATCAAATCACGATGTATCTTGCAGGAATGCGGTTCCAACTTCTTATGATGAAGCGCTAAAAGGAATCTTTTGCTAATGTGTCTTTCAGCTGGCTGACTTCCCGGAACCCGGGCCGCAGAGCCTCAGGGCGCTCTGACGCTTAACGACTCAACCTCACCTCGGCTGACTTGCTTAACCGTTTTTGGTTGAAGAATCCAGTCGCGAGGTGATGTAGCGCTTGGAATCCGACCCCGAGTTTTTCGCACGCTTCCGACTTGGGATACACAGGGGAAATAAACGGAACAAAAAATTGCAAGACCGACCAAGCTAAATGCGCTCATTGTTGCCAATTGGGTCGATAATAACCGAATCCAAGACAAAATATAATTTCTTTTGGCGCACGTTGTGCGATTTGGAGCACGATGGCGCGAGGTATTGGCTGTGGCGCAGTTTCCGCAAAATGGCGCAGGATGGCGCAGACAAATGCATCTGGTGCAAAAAGGCGCAAATGGCGCAGCCGTTCCACCCCTGATAAGGTATTCACTAGGTGCCATATTTGAGGGTGCTGTTCACAGCGCATCCCCAAGGGGAGTGGTATGGTCAGCCTGGCAGAAGTCCTCGCATTCTTAGATCAAGCTCCTATATAGCGTATGTAAAGAATGGCAATCTTGTTGGTGTGGAATGCACGTTACAGAAGCACTGTGGAAGGTAACATATACAATGTAGTAGATTTGTTACCGTTCTCTGCCAAGTAACATTCAGTACTAAGCAACTCCACCAGGGAGCCATACTGCCGCGGACTCGCGCCGCTTCTTAGAGGCCGATGACGTGGCGGCATTCCAATGGAGCTTCACAGAATAGTTTTCTTGACGTTTCTGCCGGCAGCCCAGAAACAAGTCTAGACTAGTGTTTCTGGGCTGCCGCCACAACATAGACCACCCATAGTCACCGGAGACATGGAACGATAAAAAGAAGGAACAAAACAACAAGCCTCAAGCACAAACAAAAACAAATAAAGGTGTTTGAATATTGTTTTGTACGTTTTTTATTGTTCTGTGTCTCCAGTTACTATGGAAGTCCTTCATCAGCTTGCCTGCGTTTTTACCCTTTATTCGACACAGACCATATCTAAACAAAGAAATAAGAGCATAAAGTTTTGTTTCCGTACCCCTTTAACCGTTTTTTTTCTTCTCAAGTCGTAAATTAATTTTTCTTTTTTGCACGTGCGATTTAAGTTGCATGTGTCTCCACAATTAGTTGCCATCCTTAAAAACAAGTACAATAAAAACATGTGCTGCCATCTCTGCACAATGGGTGCAAACCAAGCTCTGAACGATCCTGGGTCGTCCAAACCAGCCAAGGGGTGAGGTAAGTGCATGGACGAGCTACATTGTCCTAAACGGTTTGGGGACAGTTCTAGGTGGACGAGCCACGCTCGTCCAAAACGGTTAAGGGTTAAAGCTGTCAGCCACCAATACACTGAGTCACGTAAAAAGATTAGGCCCGACTATCTTCCCCCGTTTAAGTTGTGTGACTGACATAAAATTGCACAAGTCATCTCTAGCGAAACGAAAGGTACAGGCACGAGAGTGTCACCACTCTGTACGAACACTTGTACGAGAAAAGCTTGTCCTAAAGTCGCATGCCCACATTTGTAAATCCGAAAATGCTCCAACGAACTCCTGTGATTAAGTATAAGAGCATATTAAAGGAGAAAACCAGAAATAAAAGGACTAGCATCATGCAAGCAGTCAGGGGATATTTTTTTCCCACAATCAGCGACATTACTCCGAAATAGACCCTTTTCAAAAAGTCCACACCAATGCCTGACCACCATTGCTTGCTCACATACTCTGAGCTTGTAATGAAAACGAGCGCTGCGTCAGTGTTCGGCGAAGACTTGCATCCAATCACGCGCTTCGTGTACAACCAAGGGCGACCGCCAATGTCGCTCAATGGACTTTTGAAAAAAGTCTATTGTGATTTGGAGCAATTTCTGAAAAACCCGAACACTAATTTTGGAGCACCTCCACTCAATTTGGAGCACTCCCTTGAGTCCCTCAAGTATTGTATAAAAAAAATTATATTTCGTGAATTTATTAAATTTTCGAATTTCGTTTTCATTGTGTTTCTTATGCCAGTGAGCCCCTACCGGCAAAACTGAAGGGCAACGACAAAAATGGTACAAAGTGGGCAGTACACCGCGTTCCTAACTGGTTACAAGATGTTTCATGGTGGGAAAGGAATGCTTGGAAGCTCGTTCACTGAGGAGCACGAAGAAACGCTCGACATGCTCCGTTTAAGACTACCTGCGCGACCTGAAAGTCTGTACCATTTGTGACGTCACACCACTGGAGAGTGCGCGGAAATTTCAGTGTTAGTATCAGCATCATTTTCATTCCAGTTTTCTCAATTGCTATTTTGAATTTTGAGACAATAACTAGCATAGAGTGAAGACTGAGTCCGGGTATTCAGAAAATGCAAGTTGTTAGAGTAACAAAAAGTGGTACTCCCTTTTTTGTTATAGTAATTTAGGCACCAACATGTGTTTAACCATCCACACAATACCCCTTTACTTTGTTGAGTCAAAAACGGTATCTGCTTGTTTCCCTTTGCAGCAATTCAGCAGAATGTTTAGCCATGAAAATTTTATCTTTCATAGAAATCAAATGTGAAAGATTACTAAAGAGATCTTTCTCATATAAAGAAGCAGACACAACTGCTGATGCAACTTACTGCGCTAGACGAAAATAATCCCCGGAGAAGGGGAACAAGAGGGACAAAGGACAAACACAAATCTCTAAACACAGCTAGGTGACTGGTGAGCGACCGAAGAAATCGACCTGGTCCTGGTTCGGTCGCTCACAAGTCGCCTAGCTGTGTTTGGAGATTTGTGTTTGTCCTTTGTCCCTCTTGTTCCCCTTCTCCGGGGATTATTTTCGTCATTCTTGTCCAGCTTGCTTGCACCTTTGCATTAATTTGCATTATAATTATTACTGCACTTAGTTCATTTTGAACACAGAGAACTTATTAAAGGCCCTTCCCTTAAAGCTGTTGCAGCTTTTCATTTCTGCCTGCTAGCTTCGTCATGTTTCCAAAAAGGCTCGTGTTTGCCTCAGAAAGAAGCACCTGCCCCGGTTGACAGCACAGCCGCTAGGAGTCACTTCAATTTTCCACAACTCAGGTTGCGTGTGGCTACGATAGGTGGCGCAAGTCGCTGCCTAATTTTTCCAGTCGCGCAATTTAGCGGAATATGGCAAATTTTTTATCAGGATGGCACAGAAAATTGCCTCCAGTGCAAAATGGCACATTTGGTGCAGGGTTACTAATGATAAAACGTAGGGCTGGGCTACTAATTATAAAATGTAATGACTATGAAGAAATGACATATATCCTCAACGACCCCAAACAACGTAGACAGGTGTAAGGTATTGAACCATAAGAAACTAGATTTAAATGATACGGTTATAAATTGTTTGCATGCAAGCGGGGATCAATTGAGTTTGGAAAATCAATGTCTGTAGGAGCCTGACACGAACTTGGCCCATACACGAGTATCCTTTGTAATCTAGAGGGCCTTATCAAAGCCTATGAAAGGATGGGAAGGAAAAACATTTCTCAGCAACCGAGCAAGTGTTTTGTCCTTGGTCAATGAAAAGATCCAACTTTAGAGGTCCTGTGTTCGAAGACACGTCATCGTAAAGCATTTCACAGCCCACATAGGTGTGGTTGGTCAAAAATACAAAATGCAAAATACTCAATCTCTGAGTGCATTCAGAATGTGTGTGGCCACCCAGAAACATCAGTACGCAGAGCTCTTGCCTTGCCCGGTGAGTGATCCAAACTCGATAAGCGTAATATGAAACAATTAAATGGTTTACAAGGTTAAGCACACTTTTACCACTCATTGCATGGAGAAAGAATGTGTTAAAAAAACGGCCATGAGGATCGTAAAACTGTAATAAAATGTTATGATCTCAGTAAAAAGGATCATTACTCCAAAAGCAGTCAACAAGGCATTCAAGATATTGATTGGAGGATAGAAACACTTTTTGCATATAAGGTTTTGTATGGAAGGATTTTCTGCAAGAATGTGTGGCATTATAATCATTGGCATAGCAAAAAAGGTACAACAACGAAAGCTGTGTGGCACCACACGCACGGTAGTACAAAAGTACCCAACAGCCCTTCACTTGCTCACGGAATGGGTGCATTTGTGTCAGATGATCAATCAATATTAGTCTCGCTGTGTGTTCCGATGGGCTTGGCATTTTCGGTACAGCTGGACCTCTATGGAATTATCTAAAATTGCCATCGATCTTTTTTTTTTTTTGTAATTTGATTTTTAGTTATGCTGTCTATTGTCATACATTACTGGAAGAATAAACACAGAGATAGACATATAAAATCTGCACAGTATTGAGCTGGGAGGAAAACATTGTTTACAGTACTAGATGCATTTGTCGAGTATTGTAGGAGCATGAGCCCTCACACTTCAGTCATTTAAAAGCAAGCTATTATAATCATACAAAACAATATAACAATTGTGTGTTGGTAAAAAAGGAATCAAGGCTTGATGAAGGACGTGCATGCTCTACCTTAAGTCTGTGTCTCACTATGTCTCATGCAATTTCTATGGCAAGAATTAAAAACCAATGTGCAACTGTGGGTCAAAACAAAGGATACATAGTCACCTGGTAATTTAGTGCTCAGGTGGCCAGAGTGACATGGGGTTAGAGCGGCAGACAAAACTAGAAAAGTTGATAGAGCCACAAAGGAAAAAAAGGGGGACGGAGGGGAGCTGCTTTTAACAAGAAGCGATATGAAAGGAACAGTCCTTTCCAAAGGACACAACTATAATTGTGGACTACAACAAGTAACACCAGGCAGCAAAATGGTTCTTTAACCGCTGAGCAAATATGAATGCATGGTATAGCCAGCCACTGCCCCTGACACCCGTTATGCGTATACGGTTCGAAATTATTTCTAGAACAATAAAAGAAACACGGTCACTGGACACGTCTGTGTCAAGAGGCAGTCCAGCTGTACATACATAGTGCAGTACAAAGCCGCCAAGATATTGAGCTGTTTTCTTTTTTTTAATTCTAGAATTCTTTTTGTCTTAGGAACACAGGAGGGGAAGGGGGGCACGCTTACCAGAAAGCAGCAAGCTGCACTTGGACCCGCGAAGAGCCGCATGCGGCTCGCGAGCCACAGTTTGGCTAACCCTGATTTAGTGTAACATTAGGACCATATTATTGTCCTTAAACCAGCATTATTTACCTCAAATAGTAAGTGTAAACAACCTGGTAAGTAACATAGTGATTAATATACATGACATCCCCAGGGCAAGGAAACAGCAGGGATATCATATTTTGCTTCTTTAGCACAGAGTTCCAAATATCCTTCACTTTTTTTTTTAGAATGCTACCTGAAACTAAAATCTCTTGCTTCAAAATCCAAAGATGCTTTGAAAGACATGGATGGATGGATGCTAACGGCCGCACCCTTCATAACGGACAGCAGCTTGTGCCACCTAGCCCAAGTTTTATTGTTTTGTTTGTAACGTTTTAAAATGTTTTACCTGGACGGATGTTGGATGTTAATGGCTGTACCCTTTGTAATGGGCAGTAGCTTGAGCCACCTAGCCTAAGTCTAAAAAGACAAACATATGCCTCCCGCCCAGTTATGATAGTTCAAATCATGAAACCATGAGGCACTGATGACAGACCCTAGCCTAGAGACATTCAGTACTGATTATCAATAGTGATGTCTTGCCTTTAAAGCACGCTGAAGACCTGTGACCCACCAAGATGAAAGAAGTCACCATCACTGAAGATCTGTGACCCAACATCAAGATGAAAGGAGTCACCATCACTTTCATCTTGTATATTATTGCATCATCACATAATCACCATGGTACGGGCTGGTGCCTTTCAGCGGTATCGCGGCTCGCCTGAGCAAATAAAGATTATTATTATTATTATTATTATTACGCAGTACGCTGGACTGGTTCCTGCTTTGAACAAAACATATTTAGCTCCAATAAAACCTTAAGAACCCATTTTGACGGGCTTCAAAAAGCAAGTTAAGATAAGGAAAGCTAGTTTGCCTTGTAGTTTTACATTAGGAATATTTCTGGCACAAAAAAAAAGATTAAACCCTCCTCAACCCACGCAGGAAAGGACTTCAGAGCTGCAGCAGATGCCAGTGACTCACAAGCCAGTGCAAAGTCCATCAGACAAACTGACGCCACAAAAACCTATCTTTAACCCAGATCCTTCACATGTCAGCTTGATAGAGAGAGCCATGTTAGCAAAAACAGTGTGGTTATCTTTACCATGTTGCATGACAACATGTTTGCAACCACTCACTTCTATCCAGAATACTTGTTCTGATCTCAACATGAGTGCTCCTGCAAGTTATTGTTTGTAGCTTTTGGGCAACTGAGTTACTTTTTGTTTGGCTGCACTTAATGGCAGAGTTTAGAATCTTTCCTGTATTTTGGTGTCAATAGCGTGTTCGATGAGAGCTTCCGTATTCTACACACATGCCTTCCAGCGTAACATTCCCTTGGACCCCAAAAGAATCATTACTCAATCTGTTCAATACACTGGATGAAAACTTTGTAAGCTGCCCGCCCAACAAGCTTCTCAAATAAATAACATAGCAAAAAGAGAAGAGGTGCTGCAAGCTTTGTTTTGTAGAGTGTCCTGTTAACATTCTGCTGGAAACAATGTTTTGATGAGTGGGCAGGTCAAGTTCTACGAATTTCAACCTGGCAGCTCGCGAGTGAGCAAGCCACATTCCAATGGCCGGCCATCACCAGTGGAATCACCCTCCCCTTGGACTCGAGCCAACAAAAAATATATATTCATTTTTACTTTTTGCGTTCTCAACCCCTTCCCGCTGCTTCGGAATTGCGTTCAATTTCCGCAACAGCCCAAACGGCACCTCAAAAGAGGCCTGACGTCAAGTAGTCCCTCGAATCTGCCTTAGGGAGACCACGTAATATTTTTGTCTGTGATATTTATTTGATTTCGGTCAGCGAAACCAGTCATCAATCGGCACTCCTTGGAGAAAGAGACTCATTAGAGAGTACAACCAAAATGAGTCTCTTATTCATCGGCAGATTCCTGGCTCGGCTCCAAAAATTATGCTGACATCAGGAAGAAAAAAAAAAGCTCTAAAATAAAAAGAAATGAAAAGGTCCACCGCCATCGCGGCTAGCCGACCTCCAATGCATAAAGCGGGTCCATGAACTTCACGATACCGCAGACAACAAAGCACCCACGTTGTAGCAACGTGCGAAAAATAAGGAAAATAATTTTTAAAAAAACGTCGTATGCCGTAGGTGTCCGTCATTAACCCCAATTTCATTTCGCGCACGAGACTGGGAGTCGTGAACGCCGCCACCGCGGATCCGAAAATCGCTCCATACGAAAACTTGAGGTGGGCCCGCGGGGAGTCCACACCGCACCAGCCTCATAAAAGCATGTGTTTCGTGCCGGTATTGCGCGCTCGGAAAGTCGGTAAATAGGTCGTTTGAGCCCCACTTTAATAAGTCCTTAGCGGCCGAGAAAGATATAGGGGTATCTCGAAGGAAATCGTGCGGCGGAACTGAGCGGCGACGACGGAAGCAGCCTGTGCTATCCCCCCGACCGCAAACTACCGTGCTTGTTTCGAGAAGAGACGGATACAATACGTTCGTTAGGGGAACGTCGACTGACATTTCGGCATTCCTAGGACCGAACCCGAATGAGAACCGAGTAAAATATACCAAAACACGGCAGACCGATCCCGTTTTTTCTGCTTTTCTTTTCTTTAGAAGCGACCAGCCTCTGGCTGGAGGCAGCCCCAGAACTTGTTTCGCGAAGATGTAGCGTCAACAAGTGATTCCTTCGCACGACCAACGGCGGCCCTGGCTATCTCGAGTGATCGCCGACACACACGGGTCATCTTCCTTGACGAATTCCGGTACAGTGACCCGTCGACGGCGTCCGCAGTGTGCGACACCGGACACACGGAAATTCGGAACGCAAACTTTGGCCGAACATTCGGAACGGGAGAACGCGATGGGCTATCAGTGTGTGGCTTCCATCCTCGCGTGCTACACCCACCGGACTGTTCACAGCCCCGACTTTAGGGTCTGAATACGCGCCGATTTCAGTTCCGGGGACGTACGACACGCGTCTGGGGTTCGCTCGATCGAAAGAGCAGCAATAAGGACAATCCCGGAGGAATGGTACTTACTCGTCTTATTGTAAATCGAGGCTAGTGGGTCTGCCGTCTTCCGACTGGTGGTATCCATTTTGCCGAAGCGTCGGGAAGCACGGAAACGCCGGGTATTTCACCGCAGACCGCTCGGTGCGTGGTTAGTCGCATCCAGTAACACACACGGCACACACACATCGGAGATCGGTGGACATTCCGTAAAAAAAAAAAGTAGCGTGTCGGCCCCTAAACCTTCAGTTGTCAACGCCTGAGTCAATGGCACGCATGCACCGCATCGCGCATGCGCGCCGTTTTTGGGCGCGGTACGTCATATCCTCCGGAAAAGAAAGAGAGAGAGAAACCGGAGGGAGCGTCTGGGTTCGTGGATAGAGTTTCGTCTGCACGTTCTCTCTCGCGGGGATTCAATTTCTGCAGTTTCTCAAGATTTTTTTTTTTTTTCTTGACAAGCGGGGAGTGTTTGAGAAGACTAAAAGAGGGAAACCTTCTATTTATTTGCTCTTGGGCGGCTAACGTTTTCGGCCGATTCTATTCCGAAACTCTGACGAGTATTTTTCGAAGGCAAGCCTTTGTGCGCCTCACCGGACGACGCAGACGCTCGTAATCGCGCGCGCATGATACCAACGGTGTTTATTTATATTATTACGTGTTTCCCGCCGAGTTTTCGTGGCAGTAAAAAGCAGGGCCTGGGTAAATAGCCTGGCGCGAATGTTATAGGCTCAAAAATAACTGGGAGAAAGGTCATAAACTGACGTACCTGACTGACAAGCTAGAACGTTTAGCCGAGTTATTTTTGAGCATAATATTGGCATACCGAAAATATTAGTTACGATGAGCCGCTGACTAAAACACAGGGAACGGGAGTCAATCGTCTTTCGTCTTCAATGTCTTATTGCCCATTTCCTCTCCACGCATTTTTTTTATTATTATCTGTTCGTCGAGTATTCTGAAAATGACAGTCACGTGAATGTGGAAATATTGACTTCATAAATGTAGTAAACTGGATAAATATATTTCTTATATCCACAACTGTCTCTCACAATGCTCGACGACCAAAAATGTATTTTCACTTTCTTTGTAGGTACGTTGTTAAGAAAGCGACGAGGTACGGCCGCAAAAATATGAAAAACAGTATTATGTATATACTTGTGGCATTAACACATAATATATTACAGTATCATGTGTTAATGAGCAAGCTATAAATAAACTTAGCAATGTATTCCAACGCTACAGCCAAGATGGACACACACATATCTTCTGGAGAAACACGCACACACACACTAACACATCTTGACGTTTATCTTAGTTGACGGCCTTTATTTCTGCATTAAATTCGCAACATTCAGGAGCTTGGGCGATGTCTCAGCCTGACGTGAGCTCACTGTTAATGCTCACTGCCAGCAAACAAACAAAAATGACGCACGGATAGTCCGTAAAGCGAGTATGCCGTACGCCCCACATAAACATAACGGTTTCTTTTATTTTCCTCCTTTGCCACATGTTTGTTAGCTTAAAACAACGTGCCTTTTTATTTTATTTTTTTGTCTTGTTTATATTAGGTTAGACAGTTCGGGCGGTCTTGCTCGGAAACACTTCTCCCGGTGAGGAGGGGGCATAAAATGGCGCCCTAGCTGTCGTCTGCTCCAGATAGCTCCTAAAGTCGCACTTCTCTCGACGCCCAAAAACGACATCAGTCCTTTTTTTATTATTATTATTTTTTGCGTGTGCCATTTTTATAGATCGCTTCCCTTCTTCATTATTATTATTTTTTTTAGGAGTATTGTTTTTCTGAAATGCATTCTCCTTTTTACACTCTCGATTTGTGTTTACTTGCTTGAAGACATTTCTGTTTTCGATTTATGCTTTAAAAACGCCTATAACGACCTTCCTCATTTCTTTTCTTTTTTTACACGGATTTTTGTTGTACAATATTTATGTATTTAGCCAGTTAGTCGCTTCATTCTTGAGGTCGAGTACAGTCGTTATAGAAAATAAGGAACGGCAATAAAAAAGAACCGTTATTTTCCTAGACATAGTGCCAATATATCAGCTCAGATCTATCAGGCCAAAACGGCAGCATCGGTCGATGTCCTTCAAGCGGACAACTTAGCGCGAAACGAAACCGCGCGATAGCGGAG